>VWZD01010106.1:820629-895028 GCA_013396695.1 Sakesphorus luctuosus | reverse complement strand
CCTGTCATTTTTGATATTTCATTGGTGGCTTTTGATTTCTCATTGAAGAGGTCTGAAATATTTGTTCTGGAGTTCTAACAGCCTCTCATTGTCAGCTTCTGTCACCTTCATTCAGATTAATTCCTTCATCTTTTGCCCCTTGCATTTCGTATATTCAAGCCACAGAACATAAGATAGAAATGTGGTTTAGAGAGAAATCAGTCTTATTTTTAGTCCTCTGTAAAGGTCAGGAGTTTTTTGTCCTTATTTTTATATTAAATGCACTGGGTTTCTTTTTTTGTTTTAAAGGGACCCATGTTATTTGCTGTCTTGTTTACCATACAGATATTTTTGCAAATATGAAATCATCCCTGATAGTTCCACCAGCAGCACTGGTGCCTGTCACACATATCTGTATTTCAGCCTCTGTGTCCTTTATAGCTACTGTACATCACATGTTTGGACAAAGTTTAATGTGTCTCAAGTAACTGTTGCCTCCTGTGTGTTTGGAATATAGCAGCTACATGGGATATTCAGATTAATCTGAAAATAATACACATGCTTTTCTTTACAGACTAAGGACAAACTGCATTTTAGCTCTGGGCTTCAAGACTTCAAGCTTAATTTGCCTCCTCAAGGACTATTAGCAAGCTGGAAAACCACTGTGTATGAATGACTTTCAGAATACAAATGATAATTTTTATTCTTGAAACCACATTATGAAAATATTAGTTTTATGCTGATTTATTCAGTATCATAGATTAGATTTCTGGACATTAGGAAGACAGCTCTCATCAGACATTGTGAATAAACTGATTCAGTTTAAAGTAGCTGGTTTTTTCTTGTCAAAAAGCAATTACAATTTCTTTTTGACTTACATAAAACAGAGGCAAATAAACATATATAGTAGATCTTGCTACTTCTTCCTCACTTGATATGGGAAATGTGTAACGTGATTTATCATTTTCAAAACAATGTGTTGTGATAGCGGAAGGGATGATCATATCTGGGATACAACTTAATAGTCCACCATGAAAACATATGGATTCTATTTTAATAATAGTTTCTTGAGAATGTGACAGAAAACCACCCAAAATGCAATCTCTGAGCATGACCATCTAGGAAGAATAATTCCTCAAGAGGATCAGTAGAATCTTTTGTTTTACATATCTCCTTGAAGTACAGCCCTTGAAACAGAACAGGTGCCAGCAGAATCTTGAATCTCAAGGGAGGAGGAAAGGGAGAGAGAGAGAGGTGATTTCTAAGACAGAAAGAAATTGTTGGGTTTAGGACAAGGCCAAAGGAAAGCAGGATTTGGAACTAAAAGAGGCTGAACATCCATTTTCAAGGGTGTGCCAACATACCTGTTGTCAGTCATAGTCGTATGTCAATACTATGTATGAACTGGGAATGCAACATATGGGGACATGGATTTGACAACTTTCTGCTAATTAGTCATTGGCCTGTAATTTCTGTCTGTGAAATTAAACATTCTTACAGGTTAAAAGGCTATTATTGAGAAGCAGATGTTGTTATTCTTGTGTATGCTTATTAAGAAATGATAAGGAAGTTGTAGATGGTTTAGTTTAGCAGAGGAATGGAGTGGTTGAGATCACTGGCTGGCTAAAAAGTGGATTAAAGAAAAATCAGCTTCACTAACTGATGAAGACAGTGTTGACAAATTTCAAGAGGCAAGTAGGAAACAAAGTTTCTTCAGAAGTCTATATTGACTCCTCATCTGTTTTTCATTCTACAATAAGAAATGTGAGTACTACAGATTTAGTGTTGATTTTTGGATCATGTTACATTCCTATTTTGAAAACAAACTGCAGGGATTAATACTAGATAATTAGGAATACCAGATAATAGCTCTTCAAAAGATTTTGCCTCTATAGGCAGCAAATCCCTTTAACTGGTGTCATTACTGACATTTTAAAGGTGGAAAAGGTCAGACACAGAAATGTGGAATAACCTGATGGAGGAGTTCCAGAGACAGGAATTGAACACAGTGCCTGATTTCTTAAGATAGGGTTAAGTTATTGAGATGCCAACAGCAGCAGAAATTAGTTGTAGCACTGTTTAAAGAACCACATGAAAGATAGGGAATAGCAGAAGACACCCCCCATTGACTTCTATGAAGCCAAGATTTCACATGGGCATTGAGTGTGTCAGAAAAGGTAGCCTGGTGTACTGTATAAACCACACATGTAAAAATGACTGAAGGGCAACACTTTAGTTATGCTCCTCCAGGCAGTTCTTATCCCAAAGAACTATTATTTGAAAATAACTTTGATACACAGGGCAAACAGGTAATGATGACTGCAGGATTAAAAAGCTCTAGACTAAGAAGTGAGGCAAAAATGACAAAATAAATATGGAATTGGAGAGGTTTTGCTATTTTAAACAAATATGAAGATTTCAAATAAAAGAGAAATTATGATACAATTTCAGATAGAAATTTGGTATAATACCTGAGTTTTGACTAGTTTACAAGACAGTTTTTTGTCTATGCTTTGATTTTACATGGTTTCATTCACCATGTAAAAGCAAAATACAAACACTCCATGTCAAAAAGTGAGAAAATATATTTGAGCTTTATACCTCTGTCTTTATACTCAGCTTTTAAAGAGCACAGTGAAGTATATTTCAGTATAAATATTGATCAAGATCTACTTTTACAGAGGTGTTTGTGTCAGACTGTGTTGCCTCAAACATGATGAAATACTCCAGAAGCAAAATCACAGAAGATAAGCTAGTAAACAAGGCAGCTGGACAAAACTTTCAGTAAATGACAGAAATCAGAGCGTAAGATATATGTTTAGCATGTTCTGCTTTGTTCTGTTCACACAGTTTGAGGCCGGATTAATGGAACACCAAACCTTTTTGTCTGACCTATTGGATATCCCTGACCACTAAATTTTACTTGTGGTAAGTCCAACTATTTTATTGGGATACTGGGTATTTTCCACAGAGACATCTTGTTTTATTAGGAGATTTTCAGAGAATAAAACACAGCTTGCCGCCACAATTTGTGCTAATGATTACCCACTCCCATCGATGAGATTTCTAATCTGAAATTGGTCAACTTCAGCTTCCAGACATTGACTCCGTTATTCTTTTCCACTACAAGACTAAAGAGTCTTTTAGTTCCTGATATCTCCCCCTGTGTGCGTGCTGTTATCAAGCTGCACACCCTTTTGTAGAATGGCAAGCGGTCAGACATCTGTTTATACAACCCTTAAATCAGCTTTGTGACTTATCACTTCATTCTCCTGTTTTTCAGACGTGCCCGCGGCGTAAGCAGCATCCCACTGGGCAACCTGGGTGAGACAAACTCCTTCTCAGACTTGGCGAAGGTGCTGGGCAATGCCTTATTCGTGCATCCAAGTGTGCGCTTTATCCTCATCGCTTAAGCGCTTGTCTTTTCTAATCCAAGCCAAATCGAACGATTTACCAAGTCCTACTTGGCACGGAAGGGGCGATAACTAAAGCGTTTTCACTCCTGGGCGGGCTGGCAGCGGCGCAAAAAACGCCGTGCCCGGTGGGTGGGCGTCCGCCAGGGGGTAAACGGGGACGCCTCGGTGGCTGCGGCCGAGCTGGGCGGTGACAGAAGCGGGGCCTGGGGATCGGCGGGAGGAGAGCGGCGTCGGTGTCGGCGGGGCGGTGCCGCCCGGCGGGGCAGCCCCGGGAGGGCGGGCAGGGTGCGGAGGTGTGACCGCCGGTGTGGCCGCTGCTCGGTACCGCCTCCCCGCCGGGTCCCCTCCCTCCCACTGCCCTCGCAGGCAGGAGGCGGCGCGGAGGGACCGCGCGGTGCGGAGCGGAGAGCCCCTGGCCCCAGCCCAGCCGAGCCCACGCACCATGCCGGCCGCCGCGCCACCCCCGCTGCACCCCGCGGCGGGCTCCTGCTGTCACTGCGCGGGTGAGTGTTCCCTTCCCGCGCCGCATCGCCGGACCCCCTGCCCGACAGGTCGGCAGCTGGAGGGGCGCGTTCTGGGGGGGCAGAGGGGCGAGCGGGGGGAGCCGCGCCCCGGCTGAGCGCGGCGGCAACGGCGAAAGTTCCCTCGCAGGTCCCTGCGTGTCCGCGGGGTTGCGGTGAGCGAGGAGAGCTTTCGGTGGCCTTTGAGCTCCAAATGGGGGCTTGAGTCTGACGGAGGAGGGTGGGATTCCTCTCGGCCGTGAGACTGAGGCGAGGGCTTTGGGAGGGAAGGGAGGTCCCCGAAGGCGCGAAGTTGGGGGTGGTTATTTCACTGTGTTATTTTAATTACCTGCATTTTGAATTAAAGGCCCCCTCGCCTCCCTATTTTGTATCGTCGGGGGACTAGCGAAGGGGGTTCGTTGGGAAGTGGGTTACTTTGGGAAGCAGAATAAAAGGCTAAGACTGCGCGCAGAGCCAGTCCCTGCTGCTGGGTGTGGGTCACGCCGCCCGTGCCCCCTTTTCGAGGCTCGGACCACCCCAGCAGCCGTGCGTGGTACCGGAGCAAGCTTTGAAGTCTGAGGGTGAAATCAAGAGTTTTCTATTCCAAAAGGCATGCACGGTGTCTTCTGTACGGCCAGGAAAATTGAAGATTAGAAGTAACTTGCACTCTTAATAGTCAACATAAGTATAGCTCACTTGGCATGAATGCTTGCGGGATGCTCAGAGCACATCGATGCTCAGCCAGAAAAGTAAACAGCACGCAGTGTAAGGATTTTAAGGCATTGCACAACTGTGTGTTAAAACACACTTGAGGTTGGTGAATTTTCCCTCAGCTTGGAGATCTCTCCAGCTGGAGCTACGCGGGTTACAGGCACGGGCTCAGAGGCTGGGGAGGGCTGTTGTGTCAGATGGGGATCCTGTGACATGTGGCAGCCAAACCTCTCTGGTGACAAATTTGCATCCTCTGACTTCTGTAGTTATATGAGTTATGTTTGCTCCTTTTTAATAACCGAACAGATATTTATAGGAAAACTATTCCATGACTTTTTTTCTGCACAGTGTTATTTTCTGTGTTCCTTTGGGTACATTCAGTACATAAAGTCAGCAGGACTGAACGGGCCACTGGTTGGAGCTGATGAAACAGTTTTCAGGGTGTGTGATGTTGTGTTTCGGGAACAACCTCATAAACTGAAACTTTTGCTACGTTGTACTAAAAAGTTTCCTTGTTTTTAAACAAAGAACACAACCAACAAAACAAAGCAACCCCTTGCAACAGTGTAACAAGTTTCTAGCTTTTTTTTTCCCTCTGAGCATTTTGATTGAAACTATACTATGTGAGGGTATAAGCTAAGAGTTTATCAACAAATCTGATAGTTTGTTACTCATGCTTTTGCTACTAATTCTATGGAGAAATGAAAATGTGAATATATGCAGGTTTGCATGCAAGTTTGTCTTCCCACCCCCTTGTTTCTTTTTTCCCCTTGATGCTTCTCGTGGTTTTTTTTACATGGTCTGAATGCAGTTTTGACACCTCGAAATACTGAGAACCCAACAGACTCCCAAAACAGCTACTTTATGTGGTAGAAGTGCAGTTATTATAGCAACTCTGTCATGCTCTTCTCATGAGATGATTGCATTTTATATCTCAGGAAGCCACCCCATGACTCTCCAGATAAAACTGGTCCTGCTGAGTTAGTCTCTTTCTTGTGGTGTAATGGGTGTGGATCTCCTGAAATGGAACGACTTTTTCTATGAAAATTTTTGCAGGATGTTAGGACACAGCAGCTGAGAGTTAGCCTCTGGTAAATCTCCGTCTGTGGTTCATTAGCCTGAATTGGTTAATTGGACTAAAACTGTCGGCAAAGATAAGATAACTTAGTAAAATTCAAGTTATTATCATCTGTTCAAACCTCTGAATTTGAACTGTACTTAAGTTACCTTGTCTTTATTGTTTGGGTGTTGTTGTTTTTTTTTTCTTTTTTTTGTTTGTTTTTAATGCTCAACTTAATTACCTTGGACAATGTAACCTGACTTTTGGATGTATCTTTATCTGGGAGTGTCACTTACACTCTTTGTATCTGTCTGCACTGCTGCTTTTTCTAGTCATATTCTGCAGAGCGTCACAATTTTGGCATCATCAGTATTTTCAGCATGTGGTGACTAAGGGAAGTTGTGTGGGATTCATTTCCCCATTTTTAAGATTACTTGGCTTAGTTTGTTTTCTGCAGAAACATCTATAGTTTTGTAGAAATAAGGGAAGTTCAGTGTCCTTCCTTCTTTTCCAACAGCTCTAGGGCAAATTGAGCCGGTTTCTGTCACTGCTTTTTCTCATTTCCTTTCATTTGATGATTCGTTGACATTTAACAACATTTGAAATTAGCGTTATATAGATTTTCTTGTAAATATAATTAGCATCAGAACATTATGGTGACTTTAGCAGCCTCAGTTAGATCTGATCCAGATCTCACTGAAGCTAATGTGAATCTTTTAATTAGCTTCAGTGCAACTTGGATCAGAGCTGAAAATATGGTAGTTGAAGAGGTGAATGTGACATTTCCCTCCTTAAGAGTATACTGTTTTCCATCTTTTTTTCAATTTCAAGTTATTGGGGTCTGTCCTTTTGGAGTGTTCCCTAGATTCTGGAAACAATACAAAAAGGAGAGGGAGCTACTGCCTCAATTGGTTCTAATGTAAATTTGGAGTCTTGGTAATGCTTTCAAATTATCCATCTTACCTAGCAGTAGTTTGCTTTCAGTGCAAATGGAAGTCAGGCGTGTTTACCATCTTCCCTCTGTTGCCAGCATTGTTTACTCAGCCTAATTCCTGTAAGAATGCAAAACAATTATATCATATATTCTCAGAAGAAGCTCTCAGTAGACATTCCGAAAACACTATTTCCCACTCCATCAATATTGCTAGCCTGCACATATTCTCCAGGTTTTAGTTTTCTCATCACCCCAAATAATGTACTTAATGGAAATGTCTGGTGGTGTGAAATCCTAATCTCTCTGATGGTCATCATGTTTTTGAGTCTAATTAGCATTGGCTTACAGTTTTTCCTGAGAAATTCATTTTCTTTTGTGAGTTCTGTGAAACAATTTATTTTGCAATGTTGGCATTAGTATAAGAGTCTCTTCTGAAACAGTGGTTCTGTAATAATGGGGTTGGGAATTCTACATTTATATGTGAGTTAGCATCTTTTAAATGTGCTGTATTTCCAAAGAAAACTTCTATGTGATTTTCCCTTTTGCAAAGCAGATGGAGAATCAGACACTGGCTGGGTCTTTCCTTTAGTTA
Source organism: Sakesphorus luctuosus (assembly GCA_013396695.1). Lineage (NCBI taxonomy): Eukaryota > Metazoa > Chordata > Aves > Passeriformes > Thamnophilidae > Sakesphorus > Sakesphorus luctuosus. Next base: position 887,836 of record VWZD01010106.1, on the reverse strand, counting down.
TGTAACAAGGTTATTGGTAATAAAGGATCTAGAAGCTTAATTAAACTCTCAGTGACACCTCTGCAGGCTCTTTTATTTTCACTGGGTTTGCTCAGTTGCAACTGATTAGTCATCAAGTTGAGATTTAGGAAGCAATGCAAATACAATCTCCCACAAGAAGAAACACAGTCCTGCTCCTTTGACTGAGACATTGTTGGCTAACAGGACTGGAAAGCAGCTAAAAGCTTACTTTGGGATGAAACATGAATAATTAATTTTAAATATATGGTACTTCAAGAGTCAAGAGCATCAGTGTGAAAGTGAAACTCCTTGTACACTGATCCTTGAGAAACACAGGGAGGGCTTTGCCAGATGGATTCTGGCAAATACTGCAGTTGTGTAAGATGTTTTTGTTTCCCTCTGTCAGTTCGGTCCCTCTCCTGAAACATTCTTGAGGGAAGGTCCTGGACTGCAGAGCTGACTTCCCTGGGCAGACCCTAAAGCAATCAAACTGCAGAAAGCAGCCATGGCTGCTCCCAATAAAATACACAGCCTGTCATCTTTGAAAGAAATTAAATAAATGAGCAGTTTCATAATATTCTTTTTTTGGTTTTATGCAACTTAAACTGAGCCTCACACCTCCAAAGGCACTGATTCATTTCACGTGCAGTCTTACATTTCACATAGTCTTTATAGATTATGCATCTGTGTACTTCTGTATTAAGTCTTTCTTTATGCTTGCTTTTTCATTTGCTACCCTGAAAATGTCAGAAAGAAGATAATGAAAGTGGGGTTCTGTTCCAAAAAAAAAAAAGGAAAAGTGAAAACTATGGCACTTGTGACTCATTATCAGACTCCATGAAATCTTTACCTTCATCTGTTGCTCTGGGGGTGATTCAGCTCAGTTTAACACTAACACATGGCAGTAACCATCTGTGTTTGCTGTAAATATTTTATTTTTTAATTACAAATGGCTTGCTTTAGAAAATCTGAAACTGTACAGTGGAGTGGTTTTTGGCCTGCAGTGGGAAGGAGGTAAGCACCTGGGAAGGTAATTTTTGCCCAATCACTGTTGCCAGGTTGGAAAGGGGAATGTAACACAGAGAGCAAACCAGACTTCCCTGCAGCGTTCTGGACCCTGCTGATCCATTCTGGGGGAAGCTGGACTTCAGAGGGCCAGTACAGACTGAAAAGGGACTCTGAACATTTAGTGAAGAAGGAGGAAAAGAAAAAAAATGCAAAGAAATCTCCAAGCTTATCCTCTTTGAGGAGAAAGGAGGAAAAGTGTCTGCTAAATGCCACTTATCCATTGTGATTTGCATACAGTAAATATGGTCATGTGTTATGGCATGCTGGGCCTCCCATATGCTTTTCATTGGGGGATGGCACCCACATTGAGACTGGGGGCAGAGGCACCATCCATCCTCAGAATGGAAAAATCCAGAGCTCACTTAGCCACGGTGAGGGTTCCAATGCGGGTCTCCCTCAGGATCCATCCCTCTACTGAAATCCAGCCAGCTGCAACCTTTCTCCATCAGACTGTCATTCTATATAGTCCTTGCCATCTTAGGTAGTCCTTCGCTACAACGTTTGCCTGACTCTTTAGCTGCTTTGGTGCTGCTTGTCCTCTAGGATCTCCCATAAACTCGGAGGTCCATATGCCAGAACTGGAAGTGCAAAGAGAGTGAGATAAGCGGGCAGGGAGAAGGGATTAGACTCCTTTATTTGTAGAGTGAAAGACTGGGGAATAATGAGAATGGGCATTCATGGGACTGAAAGATTGGGAAATCTCTTGTTTCAGTTTGCATAACACAATATATGTTTATTCTTAACATAAAAAGCAGATGTCTTGAAGATGTGGTGTATGATGCAAAATTTTGAAGTCATCTTGCCTGCCCTTATGAGGACAGGGAGTGGGTGCAAAGGTGTGTGTTTCCCACGCTCTTGAACCATGAATGCAGCCACTAAGGATATTTTCTTTCCTTGCAGTTCACACTTTGGTAACTCACCTAATGGAACCAGACACATTTGGCCGGGAGAAAATTTAGTTGTGTTGGTGACATGTAGAACAGAAGGAACCCAACTTGACACACAGCTGAGTTTGCAGGGCTGACAGTTATAGGGAAAATAATATTGCATGCAAGTTCAAGCATGCTTGATGTGAAACTGTGAAAGATAATGAACTTGTGATCCCATCACAATAACTTTATATGATCTTTTAGGGCTAAAACTGTATATTTCTGATAGAGATATTATTCTGATTTTTTTTTGTATGCAAGCCCAAATTAGTTTTTCTTCAGTGAACTTAGAATCCTGTCTGAACTGCTGAGTGATTTGAATTTTCTAAAAATTGGGTTAGACTGGGTCAGCAATTGATCTCCACTACACCAGTGCAAATTGGACATGGATGTTCTGGCATGTGTATGGCTGGAGATGCCCATTAGGGTAGCAGAGAACATGTCAGAAAATTAAAGTAATAACTGATTCTGCCTTTTTTTTCATTGTGGCAGCATTAAAAATGCTTTTGCAAGATAAATGGTATTCTTAATATTGAACATGGTTTTGTTTTCCTTCTGCTCCAGTAGCTAATGCAGATAACAATTCATGTAAATACTATGCTAAAAATACTTAGACTGTGCTTCTTTTATTTTGTTTTTTAAACTATGATTATAATACCATAGGACTTACAATAATATTTTATTGCATAGTATATTTTATAACTGCCTTACCATCAAATGTATTCTGAGCACTAAGATTTGTTCACTGTATTTCTTCAATGTATTAAAAAAATGTATTTCTATGAGGCCAGGGGCTAAAAATTTAGTATTACTCAGGTTACAAAGTTAAGCCTTTATGACTATTGATTAGCACAGCTATTCCCCCACCCTATGTCCCTGTGCATTAAGATATACACATTAATTACATTATCAGATGCTGCTTTTTTATCCCTAGGGGCTCTGGCTCCATCAGTATATATGATGGATGAAGCTTACCTAATGAGCATCTTCTTACTGTTTGCCCTGGCTCTTTGTGTCTCCTGCTGTGTGTTTTTGAACCCTGCTGTTAATACAGGCTTATTACCTTGAGGGCTTTTCTGTCATGGTTATTGCTACAGTAACAAACATTTATTAGTCTCTCTGTGACACCTGTAAAGAGAGGGCCCATACAGCATTCAGTGGCAGTCAAGGTGCAAAAAAAAAAAAGTCAGAAGTAATTTAATCTTTGGAAAGAAAGCAACTTGAGATGCCCAGGTCCTGAGTTTTGGGATGACTTAGCATTATCTATGTGTTGTGTTATATTGCCTTGTATGCAGTACCTCTTTCAGTGCATGCCCTAGCAGCTGTGAGCACTGAGCAGGTTTTTGAATCAGGTCTCAGAATGTTGCTTTGCCTACCAGACTGTAATTCTCTCTGAGAAGTCTAGATTAAATCAATTGCTTTGAAACTCAAGGGGATTGGTTGAGACAAAATCAGTTCCTCAGGGCTGCACTGTCTTGAACAGAGAAACTATTCTTCCTGCATTTTTTTCACGCACTTTTCAGCTCTTCTAGTTACATAATTTTTTTACAACACAGTCCTTAATCTAATTTACCTGCAGAAGAGGATCCACTGTATCCTGAAGTAGACACAGGAAAAACTGTATACATACATACTGTCTTGTATGCAAAGAGGAAGTAAATTCCAAAAGGAGAGTAGTTTGGGTTGGAAGAGACCTCCAAGATCATCTAGTTCCAACCCCTCTGCCATGGACAGGGACCTTACACTACACCAGATTGTTCAGAGCTCCATCTAACCTTGCCTTGAGGATTGCCAGTGATGGGCCACCCACAGCTTCTCTGAACAACCTGTACTCTTACAGTAAAAATGTCTTCCTTTTATCTAATCTGAGTCTCTCCTCTTTCAGTTTAAAGACATTCCCCCTCATCCTGTCACTCCATACCCTTGTAGAAAGTTCCTCTTCAGTTCTCTTCTAGGCCCCTTTAGGTACTGGAAGGCTGACTACTCCAGGCTGAGCAACCCCAGCTCTTTCAGTGTGTCTTCATGGCAGAGGTTCTCCAGCCTTTTGGTCATCTTCATGGTCCTCCTCTGGACTTGTTCCAACAGGTCCACATCCTTCATATGTTGGGGCCCTAGAGCTGGATGCAGTGCTCCAGGTGGGGTCTCATGACAGTGAAGCAGTGAGGGAGAATTGTTTCACCTTGATCTGCCAGCCACACCTCTTTTGATGCAACACAGGATACGGCTGATAACTTTAATTTTCTTTGGTCTTACTGATGAGCTTGCTGCTGTTCCCTTGGTGCAGCCACCTGTTTGTGTGCATGTAGCTTTTCTTATTTTATAAAAAAAAGTATAAATCAAGGTAAGCTAATATGTCATGTGACAACAAAAGCAGGTAGATGTCCTTTATGGATATCAGAAAGGAGCAGACCATGTGAGCATATTGTTGACTTTCAAGCCTGTCCCTTTGCCTAAGTTGGGCATTCTACCTGACTTTTTGTTTCACTCTTATTCTCACCCTCACATTTTAGTGCTTCCCTATTACAGTCTCCATCTGCTTCCACTGTGTCAGTAAAGTTCAGGGAAATTGCTATCAGCCAGTATAGTTCATAGAAACTGCGGTTGGGTAGTGCCTGACTATGGCACTATTTGCTTCATTCCCTTCAGTCTGTCCCAGTCATTCTTAAAACTTCTTTTCTCTTACCCTCCCAGTCCAATTCTTCACTAGGTTTCCTTTTTCAGTTTCAGTTTCATATGTCTGAGTTGTGTGAGCCTTAGGAGCTTGCTAAGGCTGGAACTAACAGCAACTGTCCTGCTACATTTGTCACTGGCTTGATCCAGTCCTTTTGTGAAATTTGACTTTCTTTTTCTACTCAGGATTTTATTTGGTCAAAACTGATACTCTGTGTCTGCCTGCCAACGTTGCTGAAATAACCACCAGCTCTGACTCAAACAAAACCTCTGCCCTAAGGTGCTGTAAAATATGGCAGGGAGGCAAGGATGAGCGCAGGGAAGGAGAGGGTACTACACCTATTCTCCTCTGAGAAAAATTCACCAGTGGTGTTCCAACAGTAGGGCTGTAGATAATGCCCATGTAAAATTCACTTACTGTAAAAGAATGCCTGTGATCATGTTTTGTTTCCGTGTATTTAATTTAGTGTCTCGAGACTTGCCCTAGTACTACTACAATCTTGGGCACTGACAGTGTGCACTAGCTCTGGAAATTGCAAATTTTAATAATTAACAGCAAGGAGAGGAGATCAAGATGGCATATTTCTAGAGGAGTCAGATTGCATCCTGGGGATGACTGCTGATGCACACTGGTAACCTGTATGAGCTAGACTCTTGGCTACTCTGGGTGCACTGCCAGAGGCATTCTTCACACTAAAATACTTAAAGACACTTGTTAATATGGTGACATGAATTAAATGTTTTCAGTTCCAAGTAAGATTATTATTTTTTCCCTATGATTTTTGTTTGACATGCCCTCAGAAGGAATTGTAGGAGCTAAGGAAAAAACAGGCATTAGCACAAATGCTGCTAATGCTGCTCTTTCCCTTCCCATTTGGAATGGTGTTTTGTTTATCCGATACTGAGACCAATATATCAAAACAACTCCAAGATAACAGTTTCTGTCATGTGCAATTTTGGTTGCATGAAGAATGCTGCTAATGTTTTGGGGCATTTTTATGGTTGCCTTTTAAGTGGAAGCCTTCTAAAGAACTTGTAGGGCTTAAATAACACCACCTTATTCACAGAAAGCAATGCCATACCTAGATCCTATTTCAATGCTGCCTTCTGTTTTAAACTGTGTTGTAGAACTCCTTCTAAAAATTTAATTCCACTTCAACCTGTGACTTGATAGCAGAATTAGCTGCTGGGTAAACCATTCAGTTAATTACTGAAACTGTGATCTCTAGCAGGAGAACCAAGAAGAGTGCAAGATGAGTGGCAATATTTTAATTAATGAACAAAAACCTACAGACTGGTCAAAAGAATGGGTAAGTTTTGAAAGACAAATGGCACCACTACATTTTTAATTGCAATATGTGACCTCTGGCAAACCCTGTTACCCTGCTGTTGTAGGGAGCAATTCACAGAATCACAGAATATTGTGAGTTGGAAGTTACCTACATGGATCATCAAATCCAGCTCTTAAGTGAATGGTCCTTACAGAGATCAAACCCATAACCTGGGCATTATTAGCACCATGCTCTAAATAAGTAAGCTTATTAGATTCCTTAAGGTATAGATTGGTAGAGGGTCTATATACACAACTACTTCAGGGTTTAAGTCTTCAGAGTTCACTTTATTTTACTCCGTGTACAGAGTATGATCCAAAACACTCCAAGGGAAGTTCTTCTAGAGGAATTTTTGTGGTTTCCTCGCATGCTTTCCCACACTCCTCCTATCCCCACAGTGAGATGGACTGTGATGATTACAAATGAATTGTAAATTTCAAAAATGAACCACAGAAGCTGTGCTCCTTTCAGGGGAACATATTTTCTCTCCAGGGAACACTTGTGCTCTGGTCATACGTGCTGAATTTCTTGTTCCCGTTGCCTGTTTGAGCCCCCAGATCCCAGTTTGTCCCATCCCCTGTGCTTCTCTAGGGACTTGGTGTGATCACTTCCCTTATAAGACCAGCATGTCTTCATTGTATGGAGCTCTGTATCAACCTGTGAGTTCCAGTTTTCTTTTTCTTTCTGAGCCCTGTGCACAGTTGAGGTGGGATGCAGGGTGTTGCCTTGGCCCTGCCCTTGCACAGCAGCAGGCCTCGGCATCCTCCTTGGCCACCCTGCACAACTGATACTTAGTAATACACCAGCATCTCTAGATAGATGTGGATACAGATAGACACACTCATGCATGCATCAATCCATCTTAACGTTTCTGAGAAATATTTATGTCTGATGATTGTTAGCTCTCAGTAGGACAGTAAAAGAAAAAAACATGTTTTATTCTGTGATGTATAATTTGCCAGTGCTTGAACTCATTGAAGAGTGTTTCTGATACCACCTCCCTCTTCCTCCTTCTCCCACTTGTACATAAATATGGAAACAAGATTTTGAAGCAATATAAATTTTAACTAAAGGATCTGGATATGTGTGTGACCTTTGAAAGCTTTCTAGAAATGCTTGTTACTGCTTTAAGTGTGTGCACTTTCCTGACAGATTGAGGCTTGTTTCATGTGTATCAGTTAAATATAGCATAACTGAGAAATAACAGAAACTGTGACTGAAATAGTTGTAATAGGCAATTGAAGTGAATTTTTAATATTATGTAATGTATAGTCATTGTGACCACTCCTTCAGCAAAATTTGACACTTCCCCTTTTCTAGGAAAATATCAAAAGATTCTTTTATATATTGATTTAGGCATTCATGTGATTTTCTTTCTCTTCTTATGAAAGTATGCAACGCTATTCTTATTCCTTAAATTGTTATATATTAACTTATGGCTTTTGTCAAATTGTTTTCAGCTAGGAACAAGCCAATTTTAAAAAGCACAAAAACACATTCCTGCATTGTTCTTAATAATGACATAAAACTGCTCTTATTCCATTAGTTATAGAATTAAAAAATAAACTTGGCTTCTGTTTCAAGCTTAGCCAATTTTGTGAAGAAAGGAAACATAATTGATGCTTGGGTAATTGAAACAATCAACAATGCAGCCAAGCACTTAAAATTAGTGGTTAATAAAAAGGTATGATTATAGCAGCATAGCTGGGAGAAACACAAGCTGTGGGAAAAGTCATTATTGGCGCACCATTGTTTTTATGTTGTACCAAGATCATAAGCAGTAAAAATGTCAAGCACTGTTCCCATAAGCAAGATAATGCTTTGATGACAGTGTGTACGCAAGAATCTGGAAATGTTAATTCAATTCAAAGCTTCAACAGTTCCTGGTAACGTGTTCTGGAGTTGATTTAGTTTTCAGAGAACTATTATTATGGCTGAGTTTTTTTTCTTCCCCATTCACAGTAAGCTTTATTCTGGCTGAAATGTAAATACAGAATTGTTGAAGAATCACTAGCACATATGTAGTCATCTTTTGATAACAAGGAATCATCCTTAAAAAGCAGAATGAAGACAGAAATAACTTATACAACCACCAAGCATTAGTCACACGTAGCTCTTATATAATGCTTACGTCTTCAATCAGCATGCTGGCAGCTGGGCTTCTCTGTAATATTTGTTTGGAGAGGAAGCATCTATCTCATGTGGCAGAGGAAGAAAATGAAGCCAAGAGTTAAGGGACACGTTGGGAGGCGCACAGTGCTTAGCTGGTGAGAGTATTTCAACTAAGAAGTGTCCTTCATTATACATCAAGCAGAGCCAACAGCAGAGTGGAGTTCTGTAGTGGTGTCTCTTCATGCACTTTTCCCACTGAAGACCTGGCCTTTTGGGCATGCTATTTTTGAGGCAGAGCAAGTGAATGCTCTGCTGCAGCATTTGTTAACAGTTTTCTCTCTTGTTCCAGATGAGGAGGTGTATTTCCTCTTAACCCTATTATGCCCCGATGAAAAGGACAAATAAAAACACATAGCATAAAATACTGGAAATGGCATTTCTGCAGTTGATAACCAAAATGTAGTAAGCTTAAGCCTAGCACCAAGAGGAACACTTGTATGTGCAGATTTTCTTTGAGGGTTTGCCCACTGCACTAGGGCTATGCAGTCATAGTAATGTATGAAAATGCATGAGGTTCTCTGGGAGGTAAGACATTTGTGCATAGGAGTTGCCCAATTGTAATGGTTCAGGAAATATTCTGTCTGCTTTCTTTAGTCTTGGTCCTGTTAGTTCATGTATATTGGATGGTTGTTCTCAACTGAAGTGCGAGGCTATTAAACAAAATTGGAAGCACTGTGTAATCTCATTCTGAAAGTTTATTTCTTGAGGCTGAAAATAAATGCATTGTAATCAGGTTTTAATCCTAACAAATGCAAGACATCAGAGTACTTTTAGGGGACATTTTTATTCCTAGCTTATTGTGTTGGTAGGCAGGGAATTATGTTATAGCTTTGTTTGTCCATAACTATATGTTATGTTTTCAGTTCTGCCTTTTTCACAATTATGCGTAACAAATGGTGCCATTTTATTTGGCTGATGTATTAAGATGAGATATCAGATGGAAAAATTCTTAATGTCCCTAGAGAACACTCAGAACTCTGTGTGTTTTTACATGATTTTCAAATAAAAATGTCAAACTAAAATAGTGGAAAGCAATTATCAAACAAATTATCCAACTCCAATTACCAAACAAAACTAAGATGGCTTTGTTTTAAGACAAAAGATTGCATTACACTACTATTGGATTGTTTATAAAATTACTGTAAAAATTACAGCAAAAGTAATGTTTTTTAAAAATAATTCCATTTATTTAATTTGTTAGAGAAGGTCCAGGAAAAGTGAAGAGGAGATATTTATAAGAATGTAAGGTTACACATACAGCACCATCTGGTAGTAATTTTCAAGCATATAAGTAATTAGTTTATTTTACTTTATGCAATGTAATTGTGGAACTTGTTGCCGTGGGGTTTACAGAGGCCAAAATTGTAACTGGGTTCAGAAAGGAATTGTGTGAGTTCATGGTAGATGTATTCAAAAGAGAATGCTAAGCAAACTGGATGCAATCCTGGTGTTTTTTTAGGTTTTCTGAAAGATTTGAGGATTTAGAAGAAAGATCTGTTTGTTTTCAGTGTTATTATTATTTTTAATGATCTTTCTCTGACACAAAATGAATTTGTATTTTCTCACTGTCTTGACAATGTTTGTAGTTGCATTTATGTGGAGATACTCCCTGGTGGCAAAGTTCTTTATAAGCCTTGAACTCACCTACCCTTACTCTCTGACGTCACATAAACTGACATGTAGCGAACTAGTGCTCATAAAGGTGTGATGACACGAATAATTAATATGCCTGCTCTTTGTTTGCCTTAGGACGCCGAGGGTTGTTGGACCATTCACCACACAGTGCAAGCTCAAAAGCAAAAGAGAGGAAACTACATGGTACTTGTCCTCCTGTTGGTCGTGGGAACTATGGAAAGCCATGTCTGAGTGAAAGCAGCCATAGGTCCTCGTTTTTCAGTCCCCGCAAGGGTTTTCACACGATACATTCTGAGCACAGTCCTGTGAAGCCAAGGATAATTACAGTGGTGAAGCCTGGGGGCCGCACACTCCGAAGGATAACCTTGCTTCTCAACAGGAGGTCAGTCCAGACCTTTGAACAGTTGATGGATGACATTTCCGAAGCTCTGGGCTTTCCTCGTTGGAAAAATGACCGCGTGAGGAAACTTTACAATCTGAGAGGCAGAGAAATCCGAAGTGTTTCTGAATTCTTCAGGGAAGGTGATGCGTTCGTAGCTATGGGGAGGGAGCCCCTCACTTTGAAGGACCTGGAAGTGGTATTACAAGAACTTTATCCTGAAAATCCTTATGCTGCCACTGCTGCTGTTCAGCAGAATGAGGAGCAGTCCCAAAAACTGAAGAGCAGGGTGTATGACAAAGCTTTGAAAGCAGACAGTGGCCTTGATGAGACAGAAATTACCAAGAACTGCAGTGATGGCATGTCTCCCCAGCTGGTAGCTGGACATGAAGGAAAAAGTCAAGGCAAGACAAAGCAAGAAGAAAAAGTGAGAACCAAAAAAAAGTGGACTAGAGAGACCTGGGGTGGTGAGCATGGAGTGAAGCCGTCTAGGAACACCCGAGAAAGCGAGCGGTACCTTAACTATGAGAGGAGTTCTGAGGAGGGTTTAGAAGAGAGTTCTGAGGAGGGGCTGAGGTGTGAGAAGTGTGAACAGGAAAGGCAGGCCAGAGAAAAGTTACAAAGAGAAAAGCAGGCTGAGGCCTCATTTGAAAACAGAGATATGAACACGGGTGCATGTCAGAGGTACCACATAGAAAGAAATGCAAAAGTCAGGAACTGCCGAAAATCTTCTGAAACTTGTCTGGAGGGTGAGGAAGTTGTCTGGAAAGATAATGGTAGTAGGAGGATATGGAAGCCCCTACAGAGGATTGTTAATGAAGGGCTAGAGAAGCAAAAAAGGTGCATTGAAAAGGAAAGGGATATGGAGAGGCATGAAAACCATGGGAAGGAAGTAGTAAAAATCAGGAAAAATGCTGTAGAAGGGCTCCATCTATCTCATGAAGTGAAAGAAGATAATGGAAGTAGCAGTGTAATGAACCCAAGTGGCTGGCTAAAGAAAGAGACTCTGAGGGATGCTGAGAAACTGTCTAAAACACATAGGGAGGTCAGAGAGGGGCAGAGGGCTAAAGAGGAAGCTGCCAGAAGAGAGGGGAATGTCACACACAGGGAGAGTGACATGACTCGACGGGAAAAAACCGGGGAGCGCAGAGTGAATAAAGAAGAAAACAAGGCTCAGGGACTGGAAAGCACAAGCCGGAGGTATGCCATTAAAAGCAGAACTGATGTGGAAAAACACTATGAGATTGGCAGAACTATTGGGGATGGGAACTTTGCAGTGGTGAAGGAGTGTCGCCACTGTGATTCCAATCAGATCTACGCCATGAAAATTGTTGATAAATCCAAGCTGAAGGGGAAAGAGGACATGATGGAAAGTGAGATTCTGATTATTAGGAGTCTCTCTCACCCCAATATAGTAAGCTTAATTGAGGTGTATGAGACCGAAGCTGAGATCTACCTAATCCTAGAGTATGTCCCAGGAGGGGACTTATTTGATGCAATCATAGAAAGTGTGAAGTTCACGGAGCATGATGCTGCTGTCATGATCACTGACCTGTGTGAAGCCCTGGTTTATATTCACAGCAAGAACATTGTCCACAGGGACCTCAAACCAGAGAATCTCTTGGTAAGTATTGTCAAACAATTGCATATGTACAGGAATTGAATTTATTTTCTTTTCCGTTATGATTCTTTGAATATTTTTTAAAAAAACACTATGCAGAGTTAATGCACTGTGGCAGGACTGTTTGGAAAAGTAAAATTACAATTGTAGTTTCGTTTGCGTAGATCTGCTGTGCATTGTAGGTAGTGGTGCTTGCAGATAGAAATTCAAGTAAAAATTATCAGGCTTTCAGGGCTAGTGAGCATTTGTCTTTTTCTGAAATCAAGCCTGTTACATAGCGCATCTGTCTTTTAGATGTGCAAGGGTGAATCATAATGCATCTTCCTTGCAGACCAAAATTTATTAAAATTGTTAATTTAGCTTACTTGTTGGACATTTTGTCTGCTGCAGTTGCATATTTTTCAGACTGCTGTCCTAATCTTCTACAGTAGTGATTTCTATCTTGTGACAATTTATTTCTTAGAAGCAGAGTATGATGCAGTTGATTGAAATAATCTGACAGTAAGATGTGAATGTTTTGGTGAATACAGCATTAACGTCAGCTCAAATAGTAACTTCATGCCACAGAGAAAAGTGCTTGTTTCCATCACATTTCTGAGGGTACATTCTTTCCATCCAGCACCGAAGTCAATAGAGTTACTCACATGTGAATATGCATAGAAATGTTTGTAGTATTGACTCTCCACAAGATACTCATTGTAGAACCCTAACAGTAAACAACTCTCCCTTTCTAAATGTGTGTTATGTTCTTGTACTAAGGTTCCAAATTTCATGATCAACTAATAAATAGCAAATATTTTCCAGTCTGTAACAAATTAGATTTGATCTGTTTTTGTGAAAGATCACAGTTAGCCAGACAAAAAAGGTAAAAGATTATTTAGTCCTATGTGCCATTTGGTGCTTTTAAGAGAATTAATCTCTGGAGTAAACCAGTAATGTAGCTTTGGGAACACGCAGAGGTTGAACAAGGCTGGGCTAGAACAGTTTGCTCTTTTAACTGAGCAATAGCATCTATACTAGGTCCTGCTATGTATCCTGCTTAATCTGATGAAAATTCTTGTTATGTGGTCAATGTGTAAATAAAAGGTGGTGATTGCAAGTGACTGGTTTGCAGGAAGAAGTGTAGGCCCTACCTTTATGTTTTGTTTGTCATTAGGAAAAAACTTAGTACTGCAATGCTTTTTCCAGAAGCTGATTTTCCATTATGAACCAAGTTCTACTCCTTCCTATTTGTTGAACACAAGGTAGTGCATGTGAAACATCCGAGATCAGATGAATCACTTCCCTCTACAATACATAATTGTACAGTGATGTGTAAGCAAAGAGGGACAAGGTACAGGTCCATTCTGGCTGTTTTCACATTTAGTTCACAGAACTGCAAAACACGGAATGCTGGGCAGTAGCAATATTGTGCAGGACTGAAATAATCATGTTGCCCATTCTGAAAGTCAGCATATATTTTTCAAGGATCCTAGCCTGTAGATATTTTTATACAAGAACAGTGTTACCTAAACACTATGGGAAAGAAGATTATACCTGTTCCAGTTTCATCTTGTCTGTGAACACTAGTAGTAGACACCACGTACATAAACCATCCTTTTAAAAAGTGAGTCTTCAACCATTCGGATGAATCTATAAGCCCTTGATAGTATTGGATATGTCCCATACTATCTAATAAGCATCCCTATAAATACAGGCCATTTGAGCAAGATTCAGGCTTCTCCCACTTTTCAATGTGCTACCTCTGTCTTCTCAGAGTGGCTGGAGCAGTAGAAACAGTGAAGTAGGAAGGACACCTGCCACAAATCTTAATATCAGCCAGTGCTGAACAGTGCTGCAAACAGTATTGAAGCAAATTTCATGGGTTCATCTGCTGTTGGTGGGTCAGGGGCAGCTTTCTGGAAATGAAGTGCAGTGCTTCAAGTTTAAGCATCTTGCAGAGATGTCCTTGGTTGTGGGATACCTGTTTCATTTCAGATTCCTACACTGAGGATGTTTAAATCTGAATAAGTCCACCTAGACTTTGTACACAGAGATCAAAAATAGTATGTACTTTTAGGTTGTTGACTTGTTTGTCCGACTTTGGGTCTTCTTTTAGTCAGGTGAATTCATACTTTTTATCTACTGATTCTCTCTAACTCTTTCAAGGAAATGGGAAATGAAAGAGAAAGGACTCTTGGTCTATTTTACCAAGGAAATGCACATGTCTGCTGTAAACCCTCTTTGTGTGAGAATCTAGTCCTGTTCTTTGTGACTTTTAAACATACTGGCTAATTTTCATATGAGTTGTCAGAGAAACAACAATCTGGGGAAAACAATATTTCCATAAGTTTCCCAAAAATGAGCAGCTGGGGAAAGAAGGAAAACCTCTGCTCTCCCTACAGAAGAAAATGCAGAAATACACTTTGATGTCTAGTAAATTGTAAAATTATTGACATAGGAGAGAGTTACAAACCTGGTTTAATCATTACTTCACTGCACTTCTGTTTCTCTTATGGAACTGTCCTCTAGTTATAAACCTCTGTACCAGGCCACCATCATCCTTTCTGCTTTTTCCCCTTCCTCTTTCACTACTCTGTCTTCCCACAATGATCAGACTCTTTGCAGCATAGCTGTGAGGCAGAAGGGTGGTGACTTGTGCTACAAAAACAAAATCTGTTTGACAGCTGGTGTGAAGACAGCTGCTACGACTGCCTCCCATCTGCTAACAGAAGCACCTCATTTAGGATTAGGTGTTCAGCAAGAAAACCTTTGCTACCAAGGATGGGTAGTGTGGTATGTTTGGTCCCACAAATGAAGCCTGTCACTTCTTTGATGCTGCCTGGTGGAGCAGGATTTGTTGGCCACGTTTTTAGATAGGGAGTGTTTAATTCTACAGCTGTTGGCATTTCTTGACTTATGAGTGAGAAATTAAAATCAAATTGTGGTGTTTTTCTAGATAATACCTTTAAAAGGCACAAAGGCACCCTTTTAGGGGGAAGGGAGAGGACTGTATTTGTGATTGTGTACTCATCTCCTCGTGCACTTCCCTAACATACTAATGTGGTAATTGTTTAACACTTAATTTCATAAATGAGGTTATAGCTTTTTATGCATTTGGGCTTCCCTCCAGTCCACTTTTTTCTATCTCTGAAGTTTTCATAAAAGTGTGAGAACTTCAAGTATCACCTTTCTGTCCTTTAACTTTGTGACATTATTTACATATACACAAAGCACTGTCAGTTGTCTGAGTGCATGTGAATTAAACTCCTGTTTAGCCACTTACCTGTCAAAAACTTTCAGTATGATAAACCTACAGAGGGAATTTTCTGTAAGATTTTTTCATGGAGATTCTTCTAGCTAGCAGCAAGGAATGTCTGACACTCAAATGTGTAAGTAGTAATTTTATTTCAGCTCTATATATTTCCAGTATATGAAATATCCCATGAGCTAGCTTGATCTAAGAAGAATCTGGGCTACCATATATATGTGCATACAGAGAAATAGTAATGCTGTAAATCATCATAATCTTATAAACCTTGGTGAATTTCACACAGTAGATATGAAATCAAATGAGCATTAAGTACAGGGAGTCATCAACAGGCAGGAAAAAAGGAGAAGACTAATTTTTCCCTTCTTTGAACACGAACTTGGTTTTGTATTATAGTTTTCTAGTTGTCTGGGATAGCTAGAAATCCTCAAACAGTATAGTAATAACTTGTCATATCATCTGTATTTGAGATAGTAATGAGCAATCCTGGCTGCCTTTAGTCCAAGGCCACCAGATGTTGGCTTACATTGCAGTTGAAGAACCTAAGTAGTTGTATAGCCTAAATTAGCTGTCTATAGAAAGTGCATTGAATATTGGTCTGTCTTACTTCAGTGAAGTTTACGGGGAGACAACACTTTTAAATGGACTTTTATAACAATTCTTTACAGTCTTGAGTGTAAAAGTAATAGCTATCTTTAGTTGTCACTGGAAAGGCTAGTATGGTCATTTAATGTTACTATTTTTGCTTTGTACTCACCATTTCATGGACACTGAAGATGTCAGATGTACTGGAGATGTCAGAGGTTAGATTTTTCTTGTGGGGGTTGTACATTTCTATGATACTACTATGAGTAAGTAGTCTGGCCTCAGGATTGAATGAAAGGAACCTGAGAAGCCTTTATTTCTACAGTGAAGCATATTTGCGTGCTCCAAGTGATGCCAGGTGATGGAAAGGTAGACTGGAAAGTACAAAGCTGGAGATGAAGGGAACGCTCTGAGCTGCCTTTGAGTTGTTCTGAGCATAGTGTTACTGAAGCTGCTGAGGTTTTCAGGCACACTGACAGGCTACATGCTGTCTTGGACATGATTGTCACAAAGCTGTGAAAGTACAGCCACGGTGCATGCTTGATTAAGCAAGTTTGATTAAGTAAAATGAAATGTCTGTGGTTTTGTCTGGGAAGAACAGATGGTGCAGTGTTGCCACCTTGTGCTTTGATGGGAGATCAGAAATTGGGCATCCTGAGAAAAGGAAAAGTACAACAGTACATTTTAAAAAGGAAGAAATCTGATTTCCTTCCCACTCCCTTCTTTTCTTTTTTTTTTTTTTTTTAATGTATATAAACGTTTCAGTATTATTTGTCTTAGCACAGTAGCATGCAGGGTAGTTGAAATTCCATGCGACATAACTTTATTATACAGTTAAAAAAGTACTATGTATACAATAGGAGAATATATTAATGGTAATATTTTCATAGTACGTATTAAAATTGAGCATTTCAATTTTAAATTTTTGTTGCCTCCTATCACTATTACCCATATTGTTAGAAAATAAATTCTGTGGACAGATGTTGTTCTAGAAAGCAAGTGTTACCTTTATTTTTTTTTTTTCATTTTTGTCTCTTTTTGTTCACAGTCCATTATGGCAAAAATGCATCATGTAGTTGCCTAATATAGTAGAGAAAATGGCTATGGGATTTTAGCTTTCTCCTGCAGAAGTTTTGACTTTATTTTCAGTTTCATACAGAAAAACATTTTTTCTAGGTAAAGCAAGAAAAAACCCTCAAAGTGTTCTGCTTAATCAAAACTAGAAGAGTGCTTGTATCTTGGAATCCCAGAAAGGTTAAGGTTGGAAGGGACCACTGGAGATCATCAAATCCCCCTACTCAAGCAGGTTTACTTAGAGCATGTTACTCAGGATTGTGTGCAGATGGGTTTTTAACTTCTCTAGAGAAGACTCCACAACCTCTCCACAGTTCCAGTGCTCAGTCACCCTCACAATAAAGTTCTTCCACATCTTCAGATGGAACTTCCTGTGTTTCAGCTTCTGCCTGTTGCCTCTTCTATTCCTTGGCACCACCAAGAAGAGCCTGGCTCCATCCTCTTTGACACCCTCCCTTCAAATACTTGGAGACATTGATAAGGTCCCCGCACAACTGTCTCTTCTCNAAACTAGAAGAGTGCTTGTATCTTGGAATCCCAGAAAGGTTAAGGTTGGAAGGGACCACTGGAGATCATCAAATCCCCCTACTCAAGCAGGTTTACTTAGAGCATGTTACTCAGGATTGTGTGCAGATGGGTTTTTAACTTCTCTAGAGAAGACTCCACAACCTCTCCACAGTTCCAGTGCTCAGTCACCCTCACAAAAAAGTTCTTCCACATCTTCAGATGGAACTTCCTGTGTTTCAGCTTCTGCCTGTTGCCTCTTCTATTCCTTGGCACCACCAAGAAGAGCCTGGCTCCATCCTCTTTGACACCCTCCCTTCAAATACTTGGAGACATTGATAAGGTCCCCGCACAACTGTCTCTTCTCAAGGCTGAACATTGCTGACTCATATTCAGCCTCTCACCCACCAGCACCCCCATGTCCTTCTCCACGGGGCTGTTCTCAATCCATCCTTAACCCAGTCTGTATCAATATTGGGGGTTGCCTCAGCTCAGGTGTAGAACCTGCACTTGCCCATATTGAACCTCATGAGGTTCCCACAGGCCCATTTCTTGAGCTTGTCCAGATCCCTCTGGATGGCATCCTGTCCTTCAGATGTGTCNCAGATGGAACTTCCTGTGTTTCAGCTTCTGCCTGTTGCCTCTTCTATTCCTTGGCACCACCAAGAAGAGCCTGGCTCCATCCTCTTTGACACCCTCCCTTCAAATACTTGGAGACATTGATAAGGTCCCCGCACAACTGTCTCTTCTCAAGGCTGAACATTGCTGACTCATATTCAGCCTCTCACCCACCAGCACCCCCATGTCCTTCTCCACGGGGCTGTTCTCAATCCATCCTTAACCCAGTCTGTATCAATATTGGGGGTTGCCTCAGCTCAGGTGTAGAACCTGCACTTGCCCATATTGAACCTCATGAGGTTCCCACAGGCCCATTTCTTGAGCTTGTCCAGATCCCTCTGGATGGCATCCTGTCCTTCAGATGTGTCAAACTCATCACTCAGCTGGGTGATGCCTGCCAGCTTGCTGAGGGTGCACTTGATCCTACTGTCTATGTCATCAACATGTTTTATTTCTTAAAATAACATTTCATTAACTGCACTACAAATTAATGCTAAAGATGTGTGCATACAAAATTAGAATTGGAAAAAGCATTTTGACTACTTGCCAGGGAGATGTAGGAGATGAGAACTGCTGAAAAGACCCATTTAGGAGGTCATTCTGCATGGATCTATTAATTCAACTCTTACTATGTGGTGACCATTGCTAATTTATTTTCGGGGCAGCAGGTAGAGGGTCAGAGTAATTTGGAAAGAATGTAAAATTTTTGTTCATTGGGGTTTTGTGTTTGTTTGGTTTGGAGGTTTGTTTCTTTATAGTTTTTGTTTTGTTTTGTTGTTGTTGTTGTTAGATCAGTATGATCTTGACAAGCTTTTCATGTATTCTAGTTTCAGCTGGAATAGGGTTATTTTTTCTTCTTAGTAGCTGATACAGTGCTGAGCTTTGGATTTAGTATGAGAATGACATTGATAACATAGTGATGTTTTGGCTGTTGCTGAGCAGTGCTTGCTCTAAATCAAGGACTTCTCAGTGTTTCATGCTCTGCCAGGGAGCAGTTGCACCAAAAGCTGGGAGGTAGCACAGCCAGGGCACTTGACCTAAAGGGATATTCCATACCATGGAACATTATGCTCAGTAAATAAACTGAGGGAAACTGGGGAGAGTAGGCCAGGAGCTTCTGGTGGCCACTGAGGGGTGGGCTGGGAGTCAGTGGGTGGTGAGCAGTTGTGTTGTGCATCGCCTGTTTCTCATGGGTTTTATTCCTCTCCCTCTCTCTCTTTCCTTCTCATTGCAGTTGTTACTATTATTGTATTTTATTTCAATTATTCAACTGTTCTTATCTCAAGCCACATTTTTTTCAGATTCTCCTCCCCATCCTGCTGTGGGGAGAGGGGGAACGATTGATCAAGCAGCTGTGTGGTACTCAGTTGCTGTCTATGGCTAAAACATAACATCAAGTGACTCTATAGAGTCAGTAGCTTACTTGAGATCATTGCGTTTAAGTATAAAGACATGCACAGCATTTGGCTTTCCTTTCCCAGCAAAAAAGAGCAGTTTACTGTCCAAAGAGGAAATAATAACATTTAATTGACTCTTGGATTTTTTTTCCTGTTCTTCCTTTTTATTTCTTGGAAATTGCATTGTGCCAGAGTTTGCAGAGTGAAATTTTCTTTTTTCTGTAAATGATTATCCTCTTAAATATATGCACCCTCTTAGTATATGGGGAAAACCCCACGTTTGGGGACTGTTTCCATTATTAGTACTGTTATTAAAACCTCTTCCTGTTTTATTAACTACTTCCTTTATATTTTACTGTTTTAAAGTGCATCTGGACTAAATGTATGTATATTTTGTTGGGTATAGGTCCAGCACAACGCAGATAAATCTACCACACTGAAATTAGCAGATTTTGGCCTTGCAAAGCAGGTTACAAAACCCATATTTACTGTGTGTGGAACACCAACATATGTTGCCCCTGAAATACTTGCTGAGAAGGGTGAGTGTATATATTTATAATTTGTCATAAATCATACAATTACTCTGAACTTTCTAATCATGGAAATATTCCAGAATGTTTCAACCTACTGATAAAGCTTTTCAGAGTAGGAGGGTGGCTAGCAGTGTAGTCTGGGAAAGGAAACCTTTTAGCTTTTAACAAGCACAAGCATGACATCAGTCTTGTTTTTATTGTTAATGTCTATGAGAATATAACACTGACTTCTAAGCAGATAAGCCACAAAGTAATTGCTGAAGTGGCAAAATGATCAAAAGTTCACCTAAGGCTACCCAGCCCCATTTCATCATTGCAACCCAAAAAACTTTTCAAGGCTCCTAATGATAAAAAGTCATTGTGAACATATATGTTAAAGTTATGTAACAAACAGAAAATGTTTCACATCAGAAGGAATTTTAGCAGATTTCATATGTAAAAGATTCAGACCTGGAAAGAAGTCAGTTTTGTTCATGACTCAAGCAAAGCTATTTCTGGTTTTTGTACTGTGGAGCTGGGTTGCATATCTCCAGTTATATCCAATTTCAATGGAAACTTGGCACTCTTAGTGCTTTTTCAAAGGGAATCTGAGGAGAACTATTTTAGAAATATGTGCTGTGTTTTCTCAATTAGTCTCCAACTGACACTGGCCTTGTGAGACAGTGTTTGTGAAACACGTTGAGGAAGAGAGACACTTTGTGAGAGCTGTGGCTAATAACAGGCAGCTCGTAAGCGTCGTGTACCAGCCACCTATTCTTTTGCTGACCTCATCTTTTTGAGGAACTGAACAGAGCTTGTGTGTTTCTTTTTCATTCTGTTTCCAAGGAACAGTTCCCTACCAGTTGTGATTTTTCTTTCTGAAAATGGTTTGTCTTTTCTTCCTTAGGCTATGGGCTCGAAGTAGATATGTGGGCAGCTGGTGTGATCCTTTACATTCTGCTCTGCGGTTTTCCCCCTTTTCGCAGTCAGGACCGTGATCAAGACGAGCTGTTTCAGATCATACAGCTGGGTCACTATGAGTTCCTTTCCCCTTACTGGGACAATATTTCTGCAGGTAAGATTCTGCATATATAGCAGATCTAAGAAGTGGTGGCCGCCTTCTCTGTGGTCAGCAAACCTGTCTTTTGCTCAGGATAGTGAGCTTAATGAACTTGGGGTGTCTCACGGGTCTCTCCTGTGTGATTCTATGTTTGCTTTAAATGTGGGTTTAGTCCTCTGGCACTATCCATGGCTGTGTTTTTGAGTATTACCTCTGAATTCTTTAATGGATTGGTCCCTTTCTAGACAAGAGCAAGGATAGTCCTCACCTTGCTTTTCTGTAGAGAAAGGTACAAAATAATCCCAAGAGTTACATTTGATTGTAAAGATGTCTGCAAATATCTCAAAAGCTGAGAATGAAATCCTTGCCTTGCAGAACATAACATCGATTTTCTATTGACATCAATGAAGTCTGCACATAGTGGCTTTTCCCTCCCCACAGGCTAGTACAGTATCTTTCATGCACTCTCCTGAATCAGAAACTCTAAAACTCACTTGCATCCTGTGCAGTCTTTCAAAGAACGTATTCCACAGCATTCTACAACTTTTATGCTTCTTAAGGGATGCTCATTCCTGTGAATTTGAACACCTGTCCTGATATCTTCAGCATGCTTTAAAGATTAAATTCCTTCACTTTCTCCTCTCTTTCTCAAGGGGAAAATGACATCAGTCATGGAGATTTAATATGTCCTATCACTAATTCTAAATCCAGTTGCTAGAACATCTCCTGGGGATAGTCACAAAGTTCATTATGGTAAAACTAATAAAAAAATAAGAAGGACATTTTGTGTAGGTATAACTGTCAACATCACAGAATTGGTAAGGCTGGAAGGGACCACAGTGGGTCATGTGGTTCAACCACTTCCCTTAAGCAGGGCCATTGGACAGTGCCATCACATCACTGCACTTCACCCCTCTCTTTCCTTTTCTGTTTTTTTCATAATAGCAGCAAAAGACCTCATAACCAGGCTGTTGATAGTGGATCCCCTGAAGCGCTACACAGCACGTCAAGTCCTTCAGCACCCTTGGATCAGAACAGCTGGAAAAACTAATGGCAGGAATTTACAGAGGGAAGTGACAATAAATATTGAGCGCCATTTCCGGGCCCAGCGCCGAAAGGAAGTTGCTGATGAGAACTCATGAAAGCTATTCAAGCTCATTTAGTCTTCTTTTTATTGATTAACAAATCATTTATGTTTTCTTTTCTAAATGAATTGGGATTTTACTGTATAGCTGTTGGTGCCTATTGCCATGCCTTTTTTTTTTGATTCTGAGATTCTGAAGGACAGAGGTCAAATTCACATCGAGGTGCTCTGTTTATAGCATAGATAGGGGATCAGATAAATCTGGAGGGTGTCTGTTATTTTTCTTTAAATACTGATTTGGGCTCTTATATCTGTTTTAGATGATGTTTGCTTCTGTGGCTGACAATGGTGATGAGTCTTCTCTCATCCTTTCTCTATGATATGTTCCAGGAGTTTTTTGTTTATAATGTTTTCAAAATAGCTGTCTGCATACACATCTTGCACTAATTCTTTAAACTGTCTTTTCACTAATTCCTTCTAACCCCAGAGGAGGAAAAATAAAAAGTAAATATACTCTTTAGCTGTAGGATATGTGAAATAAGCAGCCAGATACTATATTTATTAAGTAGTGAGGGAAGAAAAACCCTTATAGACTAAATCTGATGTTTTATGATACTCCCTCAGCAACATCTCTCACTAGTAGTCCTCAGTGCCAGGGTGATAGATGGCACAATGATTCTGTTGAACAATGGTGGTGCTGTGTGGTGTGGTAGTTTCACTTGTTCACGAGAAGTGGGAAGTTACCACGGCTGTTAGCTTTTCAAGACTGTAATAATAACAGCTTTCAAAGCTTTTCTTCCTTCTCTGGGAAGTAGGCAGTTAAACATTTCAAAGGGCACTTTCGTTCTTTTCCCAGAGTCATAATTACGGAATGATAACTCAAGCTTTTTTCCACATGGACTTTTCTCCCCTAGGAGCCATCCATGTGCATCTGTGACTCTTCCATGCTGATGGAGAAGAAAAAGTTGGGAAACTGTGACTAAAGTTAACCCTTGCCTTCATGGATCCCCTTTCCTTAACACACTTCACGGTTGAATTGTCTTTATACACTTTTTCAATGTATTTAACCACTGTTTGGGCTTTCCCCCCCTCTCTTGCCTTTCCTGGGGCCTCTTTCTCGTTGCTTCCATGAGAATGGGCAATGGGGATGAAATTACACTAGAATTCAACTTGTGGAAAAACAACTTCTTGCCTATGGAAAGGTCTTGCAAAGGAAGCATCAAATGCTCGGTTGCACGTGGTTTTTTTATATTTTTATTGGATACAGTTTTAAAGAAATCCTGATGGGAAAAACACAGTCCAGAGAAGGGCCATGACCTGGGACAGCTTTTGAATCTCAGAATCTTTGGTTAACTAATCAAATTCAAACAGCACTTGAGTTGTCCGTTTTATAATTCCTTGTCCAGGAGTTCTGTGTGCTACCAAATAATGTTAGAACATCAGTGGTGTTCGCATTGAATACATAGCTTTTAGAAATGAATGAGGGTGTTTTACATTTGGAGAGCTGCTGCTCTGTCTATGTATTTCATAATGAGAAATGTCAGAAGCATTTCAGAATCAGTGGAACATTTTCATAACTATATGAACCAGAATATTGTTTTTTGGTGAGTGCTAATATTTTGTGTGAACTTTCCGAATAACCAAAAATTGTAGGGTGCTGTCATCATGTTTCTGTTTAATCTTGCACTGTTTTTCTGCCAGAATGATATATCAAAGTAGAGACCACTTGACTTTCAAACAAGAATTGCACTTTAAATTGAATTGGTTTATTTCTAATACTTATTGGAATAAGATCTGCTGTGGAGTTCAAGAATTTGTGAAACAAACCCATTAAATGTTACTGTATGCCCAAGTAGTATCCATATGATATATCATACCTCTGCTTTGGAGTCTGTGAGACAGGAAGACTTTTCCTGAAAACAAGAATGGATTTAAGTGCTTCCCTGAGTTAAGGATATGGTGTAATCTAACATTCTAAAAGCGTTACATGTTTTTTGAGTACTAGTAATAATGTCTCATCTGTTAACTTAAGTCTATTTTGGATAGGAAACTGTGGAAAAATAGCTTCTGATGTGCAATATTATATTTTGTAATTATCTTATTTTTAATATGGTTGTTTAGGAATAAAGTTTGAAGTGACAAGAAGAATATTTAATCAGCAATGAATCTGAAAGTTTGGAGGCTGTGTTACAAGTTGCCTTTTTCACCTCTCACCTGTCTACAGCCTTATTCATCCTGCAGAAGATAGAGAATTTGCTTGTAATTAATATATAAGTTATTATTTTTTCAATGATTACATTTTTCTTTCAAGTTCTCTGTGTTCCAGGCAGACTAAACATGAACTGTGCTGGGTAGTTACTGCATCTTTAGGTACAGATGCTGTTGTGGCAGAACTAAAGCACTGGTTTGTCGGTGTTGCTCATGGACAAGTGGCATTAGGCCCTCCTTTTTCAGGTTGGAGGCTGAAAAAGCTTCCAGGTGCTTCTCAGGGTTTTTACCTCTTTCTTTCTCTCACCTACTTAGATATTCTTTCTTTTCTCTTGTTGCTTCCAATTTTCTTGCTCTGCCTCTGCTGTTTTAGGGAATCCAGGTCCCCAGACATTATGGTTTAAGTTACTTGTAGCAATGAGAACCCATTTGATTTTGGAGAGCTCAGCCTCATGCATTGCTTGCTGATGTTGAAAGTCAATAATTTTAGAGAGGACTCGGACAAAAAATGGTGAAAACCCCTTACCTGTCTCAAAGATCTTCAATGACCCCTCATCTCCTACTGCCTTTTCGCACACTTTTCTCCTCCCACTGTGTGACATTTCAATGCAGGCCTCATCTTTATGCTCCATAGGACAGCTTCTAATACATGAACCAAGTTTCCATTTAAGGATTGAGAACTATCACTGTTCTTCTTTTCCTGAGATTTTTCTAATGTATACTGTTTCCTTGGATTCTGGAGTCATCTTCCCATTGTGCTTGCATTTCTTGATTGGTTCCTTTGTCTATGGGAACTCTGAGGAAGCTCAAAGCTGGAGGAGATTAAAGTCTCAGAGACAGCAAGTTCTTGCTGATTTGTTAGGAAGAGGAAATATTCCTCCTTGCCCATCCTTAAATCTTTGTGGATTAGACTGTCATATAGCTCCATAGTCCAGTGAAAGTAAAACATGTTGTAGTGTCCCCAGCCCTTTAAATATTAACAATAAAGAAAGTCTAATTGTACCACCAACAAACACAAAGACACCCAAAAAGCTAAGTGCAAAGAATGAATTAGTAATGCAGACCTCAATAGGAAAGTTCCACTTCCAGACGATTTGCTAGGTCTAAGGCAGTAGAAGGGAAGAACTTTTTTTGCAAGCTTTTGCAGATCAGCTGAGTAGAAATCCTTTCATGCCTCTTAAAGGTGTTGGTTGATTCCTGTCTCACAATAGAGATCAAGTTCTAGTTATTCCAAGATTATTTCTTTACTAACTGGTATTGGCTATTCAATTTTTTTGCTCTCTTTAGAAACCAGAGGCTTCCCATCCTCTTTAACCATATTGATCTGGCTATTCTTTAGTTGGTTGCAGTTTTTAAGCATACCTGCATATTTTCATGCCCTAACTGTAATATTTCTCAAGCTTTTGAAGCACAAAGATTCAAACATATAGAATTGAGTCATCAATATTTCATTTCCTAGTGACACACAAGCCTCATAGACGGAGTTGCTTTTTTTTCTTTTTTATTTTTTAGGTTTTTTTGTTTGGTTGTTTTATTAATAGGTCAGTCACTTAAAATTACAGTCAAGGCTTTCAACTACAGTAGTAAGCAAAGGGGTCACTGAAAGACAGTTGGGGTTTTGTGCTACTCTCAGAAGTCAGCCAGAGTCCTGTGAAGCATTTTGAGTGTCCTTAAACGGCAGTGTTACTAGCTTTGTGCATCATAAACTTTCTTTGACTGTGTTAGTGACTGCCTGTGACTGACAAACTAAGTGGTAACTTCTCCGCTGTCTGAAGGTGAAATGGTCACTGGATATCCCTTCCATTTGTCCACCAAAGTTAACTTCTTCACTTTCCCATATGTTATCACATTGCATTGATCCTAGACCTCACCTACATATTTTCTGTCACTTGTCATCTGCCTACTGTCATCTACCTCTTAATCCCTTGGATGACTCCCATTACCGAAAGATGGTGAAATCTGCACATGTTGATGCTTTTCATCAGGAAGTTCTAGCCTTAGAAACAGGAACGAGCAAAAACTTTAAGTATTTAGGCATCTGAAGCTGTGCAAAAGACTAGCATTTCACATTGCATAGTGCGCAACTGCCTGAAAATGAACAATAAGAATTTGGTCGTTGCTCGTATCTTTAGTCACCTTTTATTTAAAAAAGTGTGCCCAAGAGACTTGTGATTGAAGCTTGGCAGTACAGCAGAGATTGTTCCCTCTGAGACACAGACACTTTAACTTCTTTTTTTCAGGGACCACCTTCTTCATCTGAGGTTGTTTAGCTGCTGTGTGGCACAGCTGGACTCAAACACCAGTAAATGCCACCTCTGTTCTGGCTGGCATTACAGGTGGATTTACTGCAATTTTTGGCTATGGGGTAAAAGAGGGATGGTGGGATGTTATCCCCTCACTTTTGGCCTTTGGGGCTATGGTCCTGTTCTAAGTGAACTTTCTCGAGGCAACTGCTTACTTTTCTGCAAGTATCCAGGTTGAGGGAGGTATTCGGTCTGCTTGAGAATATAGTAAATTTGCTGTGCTTATAAACTGATTTTCCCAAAGACATGTAAGTATCACTCTGAAATATTTCTCCTATAATTTCTCCTGCCACCTGGATTTCTTTTGGTTTAAACAATGTATGAAAAACTCTTTTTATGTTTCTGGGCATGCATTTTTGTGTCCTCTCTAAGTACACCAACAATACTTTACTGTTGACATTCTTCTTCTGAAAGGAATATGGGCACTTTAACTAGGTTGACAGTGTATATTGACACTGTTTGTACTCCAGTATGGTTTATTTGTAACCAGGCTGAAGGTGTAATTTTCTAAATATATTATAGACTTCAGCAGAAAAGTTGTTATTCCTCCCTCTCCCTGGTACCCCAATAAAGCAAAATATATAGTGGATGTTATGTTTTAATTCTTTCCAATAAATTGGGAAACAATTGTGTGGCCAAATATTCTGAGATTTTTTATTATTATTTTTTGTTCTGATAATATATCTATTTGGGAAATGCCTGTTTTAAAAGGTTTGAAATTTCAGTAAGTATTGTGTGTAACTTCATTTATGAGTTGAAGAACCCATTCTAATTCTGCAGTCCTTTGAGTATTTACAGATGTGATTTTCTTTGCTGCTGTGTGTAATCTCATAAAAACCAACACAAATCTTTGCAGAAATGGAGATCAGATTCATTCTATCACCATTTTGGACCTGTACTGCATTAATGATGTATTGCTATGTTGTTAGATCAATCATGACAAGCAGAGCTGATTTAATTAAGGTTTAATGCACACACAACTGATTTCTCCCATCATTAATTCTTGTTCTGTAAAATTCAAGTTAGTTTAGAAAAAGATTTGCTTTCTTTGTGGAAACAGGCATTCTAGTTGAATGTTGGCTTTTTCAAAGGACATAGTTTCTTAGTAGCTTGCGTGTATTTCAGTTCTGTTATTAAAAATACCATTTTCCTGCAGGCCTGCAGTACCATCAGCAGCAGTAGAAATAAAAATGTGTCTAGTATATTGATGGTGTTTTAGAAGCTACATCCTCATGTGAGCATGTGTGATGAAGTGGCTTCCAGTGAGAATGATTTGTTGCATATTAGTCCTTAAAGAAATCACAGCTTCCTCACTACTCTAAGAATAACTCTAAACTCTTTGGAATGACTGACTTTTATGGTAATCACACAAATTTATTGCACTACATTTTAACAATTTGTATAGGCAGCTAATTAAGTCTGATTTAATGCTCTGCTGTTACAAGTGGGATTCAGATGTGTTTCCTGTGTCAGAAGTAGTTGAAGGCAGAGTCCAACAGTGCAATAAATTTGTGTGATTATCATAAAAAACATATGTTGTATTCCTGCAGTATTTTATCTTTTGAAATTAGAACTGTTTTCATAATGTAGCAATTGAAAACCAGAAAAAGTAAAGCTAATAACCTCTAACTGTCACTGGAAATATATTTTGTTTTCTGAACTCAGAAACTGAAATGAAGAACTGAAAGCATTTTAAAAAACTAGAGAAATGCATGATGAGTCCCATAGTGTTTTAGCAATTCAAGCAATAAGAATATCTGACCTGATGAGCCATGAAGTACATTGCTATGGCTAAGCAGGTGCTGCAGCAGGAATGGCTCGAGACTGCTGTATTGGATAAGGAGCACAGGTCTGAAAAAGGGGTAGTCATTATAATCACCTGAAAAATGTATTGCATCATAAGCAAAAAGTTATGCCTGTGGTGTCATTGCTGTCGTAGTCAGTAAAGCTTTCTAGATTTCAGTGATGATCACTGTGCTGTAGGAAGGCATTTCTCATGAAAAACTTCAGCATAAGATATTTTAGATCATATTTAACATAAAGGATTTAAGCGAGGAAGAAAGTTTTCTTAGAAAAGGGAAGTGTGTGATTGTTAACCACTCTGGTAAGTTGTCTAGAAAACTTTATTGCTAGATCTTCAAAAAGAGTGTAATTTTATGATCCGAAGCATTTGCAGCTACCCAGCTTGCCATGCTGAGAGTTTTAATGACATTGCAATGCTACAGCATATGAGCTTATTATTCAACAGGTGCAGAAGAAACCTTTGTGCCTGATGTAGGGTTGGAACTAAATGGATTGAATACATCTTATTTATTTCAGCTTGGCTGGAAACATACTGGCCAAAATATTGTTCTCATGCTGACTGATGGGTGAAAAATGTATCATTGACAGGTATTTCCAATGGAAGCATAATGTTCCTTAAAAATTGTGAGCATGTTGATTGGCTAATGGCCAGTATGTGTCCTGGGAAGGTATATTTCTTCAAATAAAAAAGAGAGAGAGACAGTGTCTTCAATAACCCTTTGTGTTTTGAAACAACAAAAAAAGAGATTCTGAAAGAAAAAAGTGGGAAAAAACCAACAAGAGGAAAAAAAGCTGAAGGAAAATGTAACTTGCCCCAAAATATTTTATTTTATTAAGTAAATCAATGCTGTGCATAAATCTAACAAAGCTTTATGAGTGAAATAAAAAATGTCTTTTCCCTTGCTGGTGTGTAACATTCCTGTGGTGGTTCCCCAGTTACTTCTATGTGTCTGGGAATAGCTAATTCCAAGCAAATACTGCAGCAACCACTGGTATTATCGCACCTGGATCATAATCTTCTATTGACAGGATAGGAGAAATAAAAGCAAAACTGCTCCACCATGTAAATAACTCTGAGCAATTATTCATCCACTCAAGAATTTTGTGGGTGTTTATTTTAACTGCTTTCATAGCTCACACAATTAATGTTCAAGGGACAAAAATCAGAGCTGGGTGTTAGAATGCAACAATAATAAACGCCTCTCAACAGATGAAGCCTGGCATGGTCCTGTGCAGGGTTAAGAGCTGGACTCGGTGATCCTCGTGCGTTCCTTCCAACTCAGCAGATTCTGTGATTCTATGATAAATTAGTGCCAAATGACTGGTAAGGTTATAAAATCAGAATATTCAAAAACCTGGTTTTAGGTACAGAGTTCACCCAGGGAAAGGTAGCAAGGATAAATGAGAACAACTGGAAGAAGGATGTGCAGGTAAGTCCCTTAATGACCAGGAAAATTAAAGGCTTCTGTAATTCTCAAAACAGGCCAATATTTGAGGCAGTCACTGAAAATGAACCTCTATTTCTTTTAAGATGATGTATTTCTTGTAGTATTTTTTTCAAGTTCCAATGGCAGGAATCTCAAAAGACATAAGCATGGATTTTAGATGATCAGTTTTTGTGAAATAATGGTACAATTTATGCTTTTGCTTTGAAAATCCCACTCTTGTTTAGAATATTTTCTTCTGGTTATTAATCCAGGTTTTAAGTAAAAGAAAAATTTAGTGCCATATTTCTATGATGCTAAACTTTGCTGCTATGTACTTGCCATCAGCAAAGATTCTTGAACATGAGCATCTTCCAAAATGTATACCTTGAAATTAAAGGGTATACTAGTGTTTCTGAGGGCATTCCTGTGTGTTTCAATGCATTAGAGCTAGTGATGGAGACTTTTGTCCCTTAGTTGCAAATAATTATTGCTCAAGGCTTTTCAGGTTTGCAGCTTCTGGAGACAGGAGCAGGAGGTATGTATATGTAAACACACGTGTTTTAGTGGTACAAATGCTGTATTCTGTGCCAGCCCTTCTGTTGCATTAATTCTTGAGGTTGTCTGCCAGGGTTACTACTTTTCCACACAGCAGGAAAAAAAAGAATAGGTTCTTCAAAATGCACTATTGAAAAAGGTGTCATCAGATCATTGTTTTAATGAATCAGTGATGGGACTGCTATGAATTGTACCAACAACTAAACAGCATTTACCAGGAGGATACTTTGGATGAACTTTTGGACAGATCTTGTACAAGGGATTCCAGGAAGAGAACTGGAAAATAATTCAGCAGCTTTGTTCTGGTAAAATAAATCACCAGGATTGACTTTGTTTCCAATATCAAATAGACTGATAGCAGAAGGGTCAGGATGGGACAGCTTTGTTTTTTAATTGGAAACCTCCTCATTGGCAGGTGAAAATGATTTGAATTCTGAGGATTTTTTTTTTATGCCAGTACCAACTATATTTTGTGAGTCTCAAACTAGAAGATTTTTCAGCTCACATGAGTGTACATGTTTGCAATTTGAATAGGACGGTTCTGTGTCAGCTGAAAACGGAATTCTTTATTTTCATTGGTGTGTTAGCTATTACATTTAGTTATATTACTGATTTTCAGGTGTGGCCCTTTTTGGTGAAAAATACGACTTGCAAAACTGGGTCTGTATTTAGCCCCATATAACCACAGATATTTAGGTTTTCAAGGTGACAATTAATGTAGCTTCTTTGAAAACAGATCCTTTGTATCTGAGGTGTGTGGAGGTTTTTTTGCTAACATGAAGCTTTCCTACATGTGTATTAGCTAGTAATAATAATAGTGTTGCTTTTGGGCAGCCTCAAAGGCTTCCAAGAACTTCCGCTCCTGTTTATTTATTAGGAATCAGTGCCTTGATGCCCAGTGAATGACACTTCTCTAGAAGCACAGACAACCTGAATTCTTTCCTGAGAGAAATTCTGGAGGACAGGGTGCAAAACAACTGGCAGCCAGGATTCCCTCATGCCCTGCCTGCAGAGCTGATGCTGGTGTGGCTCCAGTGTGGTGAAAAGTCCTGGTGTGGGGATATGGAAGTCAGGGGCTGCTGCTGAGGAATGAGAGGTGCTTTATGAGCACAGAGCAGCAGTGATGTTTAGTTAGAGCAAAGCCCTGTCTGTCCTCTTGCTCCTGCAGCTGCCATCCCCAGTGGCCTTGGATCAGGATCCCCTTCTGTCCTTGAAATCCTTCTACCTCGTTGTCTTTGCCATGTCCAGATTTGAAGCCTCCACTACTAGGTACAATGAGAATAACAGTGCATGTGTAGCATTTCCTACATTCAAAGCTCTTTACAAATATTAATTAAGCCTCAGCAAGTCCTTATGAGCAGGCATTTATTCCAGCTGAGTGTTTGTATCCACAATCAAGAGTATGCTAGACATGATCCTGCTGTCAATCAGCCTAATTAGCTGAAATGTCTAATTGGGTAGACGATACCAAGTAAGTTCTGTTTAAAAAAGGTGAGCCTGGAGAGGGGAATTTTGTGCAAGAATTGTGGGACTTGTGTACTCACCTCCCCTCTTTGTGCTTCCTGCAGCCTGAGCAATACAGGCCACACTCACATGAAGCACCACTATGAGCTGTGAACTCATGTGCCACAGGTCCAGGCTGTCTGCCTGGTGTGGAGAAGTGCAAAAATCGGAGACCTGAGCTGGCAGGTGTTGCCAGTGGCAAACGCCAGGCTCAAAGGGGTAGCTGAGAGCGCTCTTTATTGTTGTGGTCTCCTCTAGACATTTTCTGTGGCTCTGCAGGGGACTAGAAAGCATTTCAGGAAGTCACCACTGCACCTACTTCCAAGGTAAGATTTCTGTGCCATTTCTTATGGCCACTGGCTAGACTGTTCTTTAAAAACTTAAGGAAAAGGATCCTGAATTTGATGAAAAGTATCTCATATGCTTTTCAGGTAATCTGTAATAGAATTTTACTATTCTTACTGTCAGAAAGAGTTTCCTGATTTTTCTCTTGCGAAGTGAATCTTTCTTGCCGAGACCTTAGCTGGTTGCTTCAGTTCATGACCAAAATGGGTTTGGAGAACATGTTATTCCATCTCTCCTTCTGCATCTGCATTCCCTCTCCTCAGTCACCTTCCTGGAGATGTAATGGTGTTGTTACAGTAAAATCAAAGTGAGCAATTCAGATCTATAGAAAGCCCTATGAGACTTAGCTATCAGCCAGAAGCAGCAAGGAGCTTGGCTGTTGCTGGCTGATAGGGAGGAGGTTACTCCCCAAGAATTCACATAGTAGGAATACCCAGTTCTCTGCAGGTGCACGAAAATAGCCAGGATGAAATAATATAAACATGGGACTTATGAGAGATAGATTCTAACCAACTGAAGTTTCTAGCGTGGTGGTGTGGTAACTCTTTTAGCCAATAAGCTGTAGTTCTAACCCTATATAAACTGTGTGCTATGTCTAATAAAATGGCTTCACTTTAAATCTCATTCGATTGTGTGGAGTCCTTGCTCTCCACCGTTTTGTTTACTTTATAATGGGACTGGCTCATGCCTTCATCTAGAAAATATTTGGGGGATGGGTTGAAGTTTTGACATCTTCATGTCTGCTCTCCAGTAGGCTTGCTGTTCTTCTCTTGGGCAGTAACAATGGCCTGTGGTGATCAAGCCTACGGTGGGATCACTGTCTATGCTGGAGTGCATGTTCCATTTTCCTTAACTGCCTATGCCTCATTTCAATGCTATGTGTAAACTACATAAACACTTTCCAGGGTAGGTCTTGTCTCCCTCTTTGCATCAGTCTCATTTCTTTATGTGTGGCTTCAGCACGCGCAAATCTTTATAATCTGAGACATTATTGCTGGAGAAACACTTTTGAGAACGGAGTTTTAGTGGCACTTTATATGAAGATTTTAAATACTTTGCTTAGATGAGCACTATGAGGTTTAAGAAGTCTACAAAGACTTTAAAATACCTTCTGTGGAGCACCATACAGGGACTCTGTTGTTGTGGTAGGGAAGGTAAAGAAGGGTGTAAAGAGCAGCTTAGGATAAAACCAAAAAAAACCAAAAACAACCCAATGCCATTCTTCAAAATTTCACTACTGAAGGCAATCCCTGTGGAAATCCACAGTGAAAGTAAACAGCAGGTAATACCTTTGCAGTTGCTGCAGAGAGACCATCTTTTTGCCTACATCATTCTCTACAATCTGCAAATTTGGCTTTGAAAAAGAGAGATGGCTGTAGATTCAAGTTGACAAGTGTTGCAACATGCAATGTATTTCAGAGGGGGAAAAAAATGACAATTTGAAAAAGCATGTCTGGGAAAGGCTATGACTTAGGAAGCCGTATTAACCTGTTGAAAATGTTGCTTTGCATATTGTAACATCAAGAACTTTCATGCCAAAGTAAAATCCAAAAATATTACTATGTTTCAAAAGCAAATACTGCTTTAGTGATCACATATTTCTGTGATGATGTTCATCAAACGTCTGGTAACACCTGCAAAAAGCATATACAAAGGTAATATTACTCTACATTTCTAATTAGTGCAGGCTTGCCTTTTCAGTGTCTCCCTGTAAAATTGGGCCCTTTCAATTTCAGGAAATGAAAGTGTCACTACATTTGGTTCCACAACACATGCATGCACGTGTACTTATCTCATTTTTTTCCAGTGATGCTGACTTGTCCCAGAAACTACTCACAGTACAAAACACTTGAGAGGATTTTTCTATTAACTAAAATGATAAAGGTTTACAGCTCTGCGGTGTCTTGAAGTGCCTCTTGAAGTGAAGAGCCTTTTAGGTAATTCTGTCTTTATTAAAGCAGCTTTGATATTTTAGCAAAAAACACCTCTCATGGTGTGGCTTTATTTAGGCAAAGTGACATCCAGAAGATAAGCAGGACAAGTACATTTATCACACATTTGTAGTATTTGTCATAGCTGTGTGCCTTGCCAGCTGATCTGTTTGTAGATGATAGAAAGTGTTCTTCCTAAACTCATAAGGAAAATGAAAGAGAAAAAGACAGGAATGCAGAAAGAAAGGAGAGGAGAAAAAGAGAAGTGAAGGACTATAAGCTGGCTGAATTCTTTTGCCATGGTTCCCGTGACCTAGTAAGCTAAAAGTGCCTTGGGTGACCCCAACTCGCACCTGCTGCCAGGCTGGGTTCATGGGCATTTGGTGTAGGCTGCTCACTCCCAAATTATCCCTGTCTGACCCTTGCCTCCTTCCTGTCATGTTGTTGTGAGGTCTTTTTATTTATTAGTACTTCAGGTAACTGGTGAGTTCACTTGCCTGCTTGATAAGGTCTCCCGTGCCAGGCAGAGCGTGACTTTCTTCAACCCTTTTCAATTTTCCCCCGATCCATTCAGCTCTTATACAAACTCTTCAGAGCAGTATAGTTAAAAGCACTGGACCTTTCTTATCCTTTGCACATGGCCCTCGAGGCATAGCTACTGGGAATTATTTGTTATATGGACATACTCCTTTTTCATCTTAATAGAAGTGTACATTTTCTTTTTACTCCCAAAGATTTCCATTAACAGCCAATAACACTTTTATAAATTGTTTCCCACAGGGCTGTCTCCCTTGCCAGGACTGAATTATTTAATGCACTCCCGTTTCAGGCAGCAGGAGGATGCACACAGAAACCCCAGGGTGCTAAGGAAGGTCTTCTCTGGTGAGCGTGCTGCAGGGAACCCGAGTGTGCAATTCCAGCCAAAGCCTGGGAGCTGTATGTGGAAAACTACTGATGAACATGTATTCAACTTTCACTTTTGGCCTCAGGATCCTCAAAGCTTCAGAAAAAGTTGCGGTGAACCTGTGAAACACCCTAAGTAGAAATAAACTAGTAGTGAAGGGAGGGTAGAAGTAGGGGGGTGGGTGCCCATCACCACCCTGTCCAGCAGTACCAGACCTCTCTTGGCTCTCTGAGGGTCTGGGGAGCTGTGCATGGAGCAGAGATTTGATGCTGTGCAACACAGCATTTTTGGGATTGTGGGATTTGCCTCCTGCGAGAGCAGCAGAGCTGCTCTCCCAGGAGGCAAAGTGCTGGAGGAGGAGAAGGCAAGTGCCTGTCGTAGTAGGGCCATAACTTGCTTTCTCAAAGCCCCTGCAGCCCTGCAAATTCAACTGGTCCCAGCAAAACCCACCCTGTGACTCTTCCCTCTTCTAGAAGACACCTGTAATACAGGGTTGTTTTCATTGCTTATACACTGGCTGGGTTTCATACAATAAGCACCAAGGGCGTTTATGCCCAGCTTATCAATATAGGTCTTTGCGGAGCTCTAGGCTTCTAATTTCTCCTTCCCCTTAAAACATTTCAGTTTTATTACAGTTTCTGATGGAAGAGAACCGTGGCCAGGGAGGCCACCGGGTGGTGCTCTTGGCACAGAAATGGAGGGACTGGGGCACTGCAGAGTGCTGCTCTCCGCAGGGGAATTCGCTCCACCTGAAGGTTTTTGCAGCAATAATTTGCGAATGAACTTTAACATGAACAGCTGTTCCTCTCCAGGATGCACAAAAGTCCCCTGACTTTGAAATTAGTCCAGAAAAAGCATTTTAAATATAGACATCTTCTTACAGTGTCTCCTGAGGGGAAAAAAAAGGACTGGTTTCAAAATGGGAATCTTCTTGACACCCCCTCAGCAAGGAGTGTGGTCCTGAGGATGGCTCTGATGATTCCTCAACTTCTGAACAAGGGAGAGCTAGGAGACCAGTTGTGCCCACTTGTCTTTTGGGGCATGTACCATGGCTGCTGTGGGCAGCTGAGGTGGGAATTTGGTACTTTTGTTCTCAATCCCCACAGGGAAAAATGCTGAGATGTCTTCCCCCTGTCTGCTTCCCTGGGAAGTGTTGCTGGTCTCAAGGGTCTGCCTCGGGGGAACTTGCCCAGTGTCTGTCCCAGTGGGGAGGTCCCAGCAGGAATGTCCCAGCCCTCCCAGCAGCGTGTACCAGGGCCCAGTTAGACCCTTTGGCTGCCTTTGTGGGAATAGGACTGACACCTTTAATGTTGTTGCAAAGACAGTCTTCTTTCCTTCTACTGAGAATCCTTCAAGGTTTTCCTGCTGGAAAACTCTACACCCTGTTTTTTCCTGGCATGGTTTCCCTGGTACAAACTGTGCCTGTAGCAGTCACGCTTTGGCAGCAAGTGACACGTTGTGACTTTTACAATTTGAAAACTTGGCTGTTTTGGCCACTGTTTTGCCCTCACCTCCCATTCAGCCAGATGAACTCCAGGATGCAGAACAGCTGTCAGTGATGTGCCATCTGACACCATCAGAGACAAAGAAGGATCCAGACAGAGGTGAACAGGGAACAATCATAAGTCATGTCCCTGAGTGGTAAACAGATTGATGGTGGATGCAGATGCTGGAGATAAAATGTGTTATTTTGTTCTCTATCTTACTAAGCTCTGTGGGCTGTTTACTTTCCTCTGAGTCAGAGCTGAGGAGCTTTGTCCTGATGCTACACTAAGGCTGTGACCTGTGCAGCTGGAGCTTAAATACTGTGGTCCTGAACCAGCCATTTCTAAGCAGCTGAAACCGTTGGGATAGGTAGGATTCAGCTCAAAAGGGAATTTGTTGCCAGGCAGAGTCTCAGAGCAGGACTTGGGATCTCAGCAACCTCCCTTTCCTCATCATTTTTTTTCTGACATTTTACTTCTGCTGGAAGTAAATACTGAAATTTTTTGCACTCTACTTCTTCAAGTTCCTGACAGCCTCCAGCATCCTCACAAGAAGGTGAGGAACCTGGCAGAGAAAACACCTTTGGTGGAGCAATTCTCCTCCTGCTGCAGAAGATAGCAGCCCAGTAGATGGTCACTAACATTAATTTTGTGCATGGCATAGATGCTGTAACAGCACTGACCTTTCCAAATTACTGTCTGGTAAGAGCTGTCCCAATATAGAAGACCACTGGTGCTACTGTTGAAATGGGTGACATTAAAAAAATCAAACCAGACACCAGAATGAAACACTGGAGTGCCTGTATGCTGTATGCAGTCATCCTTTAATGGGTCATCACTGCTCTTAACTGATAAAGTCAACATCGGACTGAAAATTCATTTCTTCCTCTATTTCATACTGTATTTGCAGAGCCTCAGATATTTATATTTCCCTTACAATGTCCAGTAAAGCAATTGCAGCCACCTCTGATTCCAGATTCTTTGGGCCATGACAGGTATTCTGGTGGGTTATTTAACCCAAGACTAAGATCTGATCTCTCACTGATATGTGTCAGTTCCACACATCATCTTTGGCTTTTTTGTACCTGTTGTTTGGTACAAGTGTTTTCTTTTCCTTCAGTGGCTATGACTTGTTAATATTCTTACATTCATTCTTCTTTAAGAGTAAAAAAATATAAACCACAAACTTTCACATGATTGTAAAGCAATTTGGAAATGTACCTGGGACTGATTTCAAGTCTTGAAATGAATATAAATTTTTATGATGGATGAAAATTAATTTTCCTCCTTGGGCTAAACTGACTCTCCTGTAGGGCTGTCCTACTAAATGGGCAGGACAAGGAGGAGCAGGTCCTCTGAGGTTGTTTCCTGATGTTATTTGGACACAAAACACTGGTGGGGATGTTCACTTAGAAGACCCCATGAATACAGAAAGAGGGAAAATACTAGGAAGGCACCAAGAAAGTGATGTGATGTGTGTGCTTGCAGTACATCGTTCTGCCACAAGAGATCTCTCTGTCCTTTTCCAACGCTCGGGAGAAATGACTTTGCTAATAAAAAGTCCAGCTATGAGGGAGTCCCTCTTCATATTGATATTATTTCTTCAAAAATGCTTTGGATACATAAAATGGTGGCAGACTGGGATGGGATATGTGCTGTACACCTCCCTTATATTTTATTTGTTTCATAGACAATCAGTTTTAGCAGCATATATTGGTAGAAATTTTGGATTTTAAAATCAAATGGAATTAAAGTGATCATTCTCAGAAAAGAAATCAGTTATGGGATCTACTAGATCCTGCCCTCCTTAAAGTAGATGAAGACTTTCCAGTTCTTGGGATTAGTGTTCAGTGTCAACAGAAAAAAAATAATTTTATACATTTTTCTTATTCCCAAAAACTTGAACTACCAAAATGACAGCATTGTTGGCTCTGCAGCAGCTGAAACTCATTTGGGTTGTAAACAGTTGCGAATATACTGCTTGCTTTTTCTGTGCATCTCTTCCTCATGCTTTGCTACTAGTTGTAGCATGTGCCCAAAAGCAGGACCCAAGAGTCTGAACCATCAGCGTTTCTGATGGAGATCCTGCACCAGAAGAGGTCTATTGTGAGAGCAAAGAAGTCAGAGGCAAGGATCTGCAACTTGAGGTGGACCATGAGCTGTAGGATT
Organism: Sakesphorus luctuosus; assembly: GCA_013396695.1. Classification (NCBI taxonomy): domain Eukaryota; kingdom Metazoa; phylum Chordata; class Aves; order Passeriformes; family Thamnophilidae; genus Sakesphorus; species Sakesphorus luctuosus. Next base: position 849,315 of record VWZD01010106.1, on the reverse strand, counting down.
GTCTTAAAAATGAGATCTAATCAAGGGGAGACAAAATTCTGTGAAGGTGACAAGTAGAATTGAAATGAAATTTCTTTACATTTTCTCTTCTCAGCTGCAGGTAGAAGTTGGAGCCCTTCCCATACTAACCGTGCCTGGAGGATGGAGTCCTGTGCACATCTGACACTGGGGAATGCTCATTCCCCACACCTTAGGGCTGACCTGCTTCTCCCACCTGAGGTGGTCACTGAGCTGGCAGGGGGCTTTGCTCTGGGCTAGCACTGCTTTCTCTTCCCTGGTGTGAATACTAAAGCATCGTGTTCCTTTCCTTGGCACTGCTGGCTGTTTCTTGGTAAAAGGCACAAGATCTTGATGTTTCTAAACAGGATGTTGTCTAAAAAATCATGTGTTGGGCATTAAAAGCTGCTGCAGGAGGTGGGAGCCTGTGTGTTCACAGGTGAGGGGTATACCAGTGTAGTACTGGCATAAGTAAAAGGATATAGGGGTACTAAAAAAAAATCATAATTGCACTGATTTGGTGTCCTGAACACTAAATGGGCCGATTCAAGTTGCTGGTAAGTGATTTTCTTTAAAATAAATTTCCTGTCTAGAACATACTTGTAACAAGAAATCATATTCTGAAGGTGCTCTTGAAAGACTGATGAAAGCTGTTTACGTGCGCAGCTTGAAGAAAAAAATCTACACATGAAATACAAATTGTTTTGCACGTCTTGAAGCAAAAAAAGGGCCAGAACTCTGAGAAGCCATGCAGAAAAAATGTGTGTGTGTTATAGGTGGTGGGTACCTGGTCTGGATGTTCAGACCAAGAGAATAATGGTGAATTTTATTTAAAAATAGGCCAACTGCAGTACCTGAAATTTGTTGTGGCTGCCAGGTGTCAGACCCTGTATCTGGAGTGAGCTTGGCAATTTGTTGTGTGCCTACATAATCTGTGAGCAAGTAGGTGACCTGCTCCTTTTGTTTACCACTGAAAGGTGAGTTTGATGTGCTGCTTTATAGACCATGCATAGCATTCAGTTAGTTACAAGGAATACATTTTGGAGGGAAACCTTTTGGAGAGACACTTTTTTTTTCTATTCAAGTGCATCCAAGATTGTGGAGCTTTAGGCTTTAGCTTAATGAAGAATCCTGGATATAAATAAATTTCATTGCTGTCCATTACCTGGAGCTTAGTTATATCCTTGGAGAATACAGGGAAGCTTCAGAAGGCAAACCAGAGACTCCTCTGGTTTCTCAACATCTCTCCCCTTTCCTGTGCTACAGGCATTGCTTTGAGCTATGTTTCAAGCTGTGTTTCTCCTTCAGTTTGTTTCCTATATAGAAAACCCTCCCAAATATTACTGATTCCCATTATATTTCAAATCTTGGTGGATACTCAGTTGAAACACTGAACTAGGTGTTCAAATGTCTTTTTTTGTTGTTTTGTTTCAACTCTTAGCTCTATAAATTGCCTGGGAAAGACAAACAAGACCTAAAAAACAGTGAGTGTAAGAAACTTACTGAAGGAAAAATATCCAACCCTCTAAACTGAGGGTTATTAGCCATACTCACAAGTTTACAAGAATTATAAACTTCAGGATAGGATCATTTAATCTCTTTATATAAAACTGATGTAGGGGGGAAAAGGCCACTTTATAGTGTCTGTTAGGGAGTCAGCTGATTGCACATGTTCAGAAAATGCCTGACAGTGTAGTCTGTATTACCAGGCATATCTGGGTTTGGGGCTGCATCTGTCTTGTACTGAATGGAGCATAAATGGCAATACAGTTCTTGAAGCTCCAGAAACCCCTAAGGTTTATGTAGGCTTTAAAATTTGATCTCTGAGTATAACTGCCCCCATTTGAAAAGCACCTGAGTTTAAATATCTAATCTGACTTCTTTCAGCTCTTAAAAAATAATAAAACAAATTGAGTTTGAAAGAGAATCAAATATAGTATTAAAAAATCATCTGTGTGGTTTCTGCTTTTGCTCTGTCCTATTTGCTAGATAAGCCCTTAAATTCTGATGAGGTTGATTCAGAAGATAAAGTTGTAGTGTCTTATCCTGGATATAACTCTGACTATCCTTTATGAGATGGAATGCCAGTGTTACACAGAAAATATTTCCATATGGCATCTTTTCTCTCAAAGCACTCCATGAAGTACTGAAATGGTGCTCTAAACTTCCAGGTGATAGGGATGACTACTGTGAGGTGAGTCATGTTTTCAGACATGAGCAAAGGATTTGGGATTTGGAGCCATAAGCCTGATCCTCCTCCTATATTCTCCTCTACAGTCAGGAAAAATTCCCATATGTTGCAGGGAAAAACTTCTTGACTCACATGATTTAAATCAAATCAGCATCAAAGCACTCGTGGGCACCTAGTAGAGTAACAATCAGTGAACATCAGTATTAGCAACACAACGGGTAAACCATGGGTCTAGATACTTTCAGAATATTAGTTAGTGTCTATAAATGCCTAAATTCCTTCTTATAGCTAAGCCTTCTAACTTTCTGGCAATGCTGCGCTGAGGTTTGCCTGCTGCTGTTACCACTTCTGTCCCTACTGCTGCAAATTTTCATATACCTTTCATATTTGTTTCCAAGCTGATGCTTTTCCTCACGTCTCTTGAGAATTCCCCATCCATTCTGTTTGATCAATCCAATTGTTTTATTAGGACTGTCACTGTTAATTTTCTCCTGACAATGTGAATTTTGAGGCAGGCACCTTCTCAGCACAGAGTTCTCAGGACTTTATTTGCACGCACTGTTGACTCCTGGATTCTGATCACACCATCTCTTATCCAGGTGCTGCTGTACTTGTTTCTTCCTAGAATTGAAAGTAAAAAAGATCTGTTGATGAAGAATTTTAAAGCACCCAAGTGGCCTAGACAAACCAAATCATGTCACTTTATGATACTGGAACTCAGGATCCCAAGGTGTTATCGAAAAGTTGCTCAATGTGATTGTTTTTTTCTAAAGATTCTTCCAGCAAATAGCATCTTGAGTGAAAAATGCTGTGAGCTCTTCAGCATACATGCAGTGTGTGCAGTTTAAGGTTTTACAGCCTCAGCTGGACAACCATTCATCCATCCTACACACGGGGTCCTACAGCATCTTACTGAGGGATGTAGGGAGATATGTTCCCCTCAGAAGACAAAGAGCTCATCACGGCCAGAGTGCTGCCCTGATGCTTCTGGTTTGGGGTTAGTAGATTAATGCAATGCCCATGAGCATTGCCTTATGGCTGGAGCTGGGGAAGGAGCTCCTTCGCTGCAAGCGATGACTCATGAAAACCACTTGTGTTTCAGGTGGCAGAACAATCACTCATGGACACAAGGAGCCTTGGCCCACATCCCAGGAGGGACAGATTCCTCATGCTGCCACCCAGTTAGTGGATTAACTGTCCATGCATCTTCTCCAGTGCAGCAAGGACCTGTGAGTGAGATGGATTCCTTGCAAAACCAGGTGCTCAGGCATACAGGTGTTACTGAACCCTGAGGAACAATCGGGTCCCCAGGCACAACACTGTTTTCCTTACAATTGTTCTCTCCTGCTGTATTTTTGCAAGAATTTAGTGTTTGCAGATTGTCTGTGCAGGTGTGCTTGTTTGCATTTTCATTTCAAAACAGCATGAAGGAAATTCTCCCTGCTCTGAGATGAGGATGCCCTGCCAGAAACAGCACCAAGCTTTGAAATTCCTTGGGAATATGGAAACAAACAAAATGAGGAGCATAAAAAATGAATTTCCTTTGAAATTCAAATGTCAGGGAAATGAGTACATCTGATATGTGTTGGCTTGCCATGCAGATTTTTTTTTTTTCCTGAGAGTATCCACGGGTCCTGGCCTGGAAATCTAATGTTTCTGCTCTAGAGAAATCATAAAAGATATCTATTAAATAGACCCAGTATTGATAAACTATTTAGACACTCGTTCAATAAACATTAGACCATTCTTATGGGAATGTATGTCCCATTAATAAATATGCCTTGAGCTCTTTAATTCCTGTGGTACAGGTCAGGCCTTCTAAGTTATCTATTTTCCTTGAAGCGGCTTAGAATTTTCTTTGTGCTTGAGTGAATCTTTCATTGAATTCAATGCCTGAGATGATGATAACCTTTTTAAATATTTTTACAAAGAAACAATACCAATTACTGTGGTTCAGAGAGCCAAAGCTGTATTTATCCTGCAATAAACTACTCAGACGTTATGTAGTTTTGATAAGACCCTTTCTTGATGGTCTCTCCTAATGTCTGTTCTGAGCTCAGTGGGAAGCTGCAAGGGATAAGAAACCTCCCCAGTCTCAGCATTTCTCCATCCTGCACTGGACCTGTTGACTCTCCTATGGTGAGAGATACTTGTGCTTTTTTCTTCCACCAGTTTTTCTCATTACAGGAGGAAATGCACATCTTTGCTTCCTTCTTAGGTAAAATGAAGCTGAGATTCCAGACAAAAGTAAAAGGGGCTGTTTTTCTCCAGTCTTTGCACCACAGCTGTGCAGAGTCTTCCATGTCCACCCCTTTCCCCCATGTCTTGCCCTCCTTCCATATGGGGTTAGTGACATATGACCTGCATGTGCAGCCTTCTGGGGTGCACTTTAATGACAGCAATGCAGGCAGGGTTGATGATGCTCCTCGAGAAATACAAACAACTCACTGGGTAACATTCTTTCATAGCAAAACCCTATGAAAAATGTACATGGATGTGGAGAAGAAATACTGATTTGTGATATACAGAATAAAGCCAGAAAGAAGACAATCTGTTTTCTTTAGATGAATTAGATGTCTACCCTAAACTTGAACTGAGCCTAAACAGGGACTTGGAGTGACTGAGCAGTTCAGGTATTTGCCAGCCTTTTTTCTAAGTTGCTTTGCAACCCCAAGTTGTAGTTAATAGTAGTTAAGGGCCTAATATAGAAGCTGATGGAAATCAATGAATGTTTTCTTAACAGAGAGGTCTTTTCAGAAGATTGTATCTACTTTTTCACTCACCAGTAGCCCAGCAGAAGTGGAGTGTGTCCTTGCATGGGGTGTTACAGGACAGAGATGTTACCTCTGGGGTGCCTGCTATCTTCCTGGCCAGAGTAAGAGCCATCTCTGCCCATCTCTCTGCTTTCAAGACCTAAACAAACTTGCCTTGTGACTTTATCCCTTTAATGCAGGCTGGGGGATTTTGCAGAGCAGTGATAATGTGCTTTCCCCGAGGCTGAAGTTGGGATGTGCTGTCAGCCCAGACTCACTATATCCTTCTGGGGCTGCTAAAGAATTTTAAGCTGACCTACCTAGGAAGAAAAAAAAACCACCAAAAAAAAGCACTTTCATTATATCTATGCTATAAGGTGAAAAGTGGGTCTGAGAGAAAAGGTTGGAGTAGATTATTTACTGGCTATATTTCCAGCTCAAAGCATGCACTTTGGTAGCAGGGAGAGTCAGACCAGGGGTTAGGCTTCTCCCATTTCTGGTAAGGTTTAGTCACTTGGACCAATTTTTCACCTCATTAGGACTCTTCTGCAAGTGGGTGAAAGCAGTACAATCCCCATTTCTCATCAAGACAGAAGCGAGCAGAGCCCGAAGTCCTCAGTAAAGGGAGTGGCAGAGCCAGAGATAAAACCCAGCAGTCAGACCTGCAGGACCAGAGAAACATCCCTGCAGATGGAGACTCCTGTAAATCTGCCACGTCTCTGTCTCCTAGGATGTTCAGCCACCACTAACATGTTGTGAGCTCTTCCGTCTGCAGGGATGCCAGTACACTGTCCATTGACAGAGCAATTTAAGTATTAGGGAAATCTGTATTTGATGGGTAGCTTACTTGATCTGTTAAAATGAGTACTTGGAGCATATGTAATGACTTGAATTTTGACTTTGGTATAAATGACAATTTATTACAATGTCTGTCATGCTGGAGAGTATATCTGAGCTACGAATGCTCCTTCCCCATCACTTCTCCTGGGATACAGGGATTTTCAACATATTCTTTTCATGGCAGTCAATACCCTATTAAGGTGATGACAAACCTTAGTGACTATAATTTAGCACTGAGTCTGAAGTGAGGTAACCAATTTGCTTGCCTAATAATATAATCAATAGGTACAGAAATGGTGCAAGGGCAAGTCTGTGTTTTTCTGCTTGCTGCTGGCAAGGGAAGCAACAATGTAGCTTAATGAATTACATGAACTGCCTGTTGTGTGCCTCGAGAGTCATTAAAGATTTAAAAAAAATAAATCACATTTCTCTTGGGAAAGCCACCAAAGTGTTTTGTAGGGCAGAGAAATGTCTCCAATCAATTGTCATTGGCAAAACACTGTGCTGCATTTCTTATGATATTTTTGTAAGGCATCTCTCTCTCTCTCTCTCTCTCTCTCTCTATCCCTCCCTCCCTCCCTCCCTCCATCCATCCATCCATCCTCTATCTTTTTTCTACCAATTTTGTTGTCAGTGAAAGACCTTCAGGGAACTCTTAGATGGTTTTCTCAATGTTAAGAATATTCTCTGTAGTAGCTAAGCTAAGAGTCACGGCTTTTACTGCATTTTCAGATTGTTCCTGTGCATTTGAAAGCATTATGAGCATACAGAAGAAACTACAGAAAAAATATAAACAGCCTTTTAATCCCTTTCTCTGCTAAATTGTTTCCTCCCTGACCGAATCACACTAGCCATAGTCATCATCACATTGGAGGACCTCACTCATCTCAGCTTAGTAATGTTAGTGATGTTCTTCACTCCTATCACTTTATCCCCCATTTTGTCAAATCAGTCTTGCCAATTGATTAGTGTGTCCACTTTCCACTGATACCACTTTTACGCCCAGAGAAGTGTGTGAGCTCAGAGTACCAACAACTTTCGCAATATCACAACAGGATAATTGCGGTCCCTCTGACCCATGCAGAGTAAAATCCAGTTTTCCGCACTTGTCCAAATTAAGTTGGGGAGGGGCAGATGAACTTTTAAGGATGCCAGGACAAGCCCAGACTGAGTTACCCTGTCCACCCATGAGTGACTCGCTTGGCAAGAATGGTTCTGCTGTGTTGGTACAAAGCTAGGCTGTGCTGACTACACAAAGTAGCTTGCACTGTTTTGAAACATCTGCTGAGCAAACTTAAATTTAAGCAGCTTCAGCAGGTGCAGCTGTTTATCCTGGGAATTACAACAGTGCAATTAGCCTGGTCTGAGCTGGATTTGGTGTGGTCTGTGACAGGTTGCATCCGAGTTTCTCCAGTCTCAGTTCAACGCAGAAATATGCTGGTGAGACACTTCTATGCCTATCTTCTCCAGAGTCTTCATAAGACTTCAGTCAACTTTTTGGAGCATCGGTTACAATTGCCTTTATTCAGCCAAAGTGGAAGGTTGGCTGTAGCATCAATCGTGCAGCTGCCATTGTCTTCCTAAAGCCAACAGGCATCTGACCAGCTGATCTTCCTGAGGTATTGACTACTGAGTTACACTGTCTGTCTGAAAACTAACATCAGGGAAAGAATAATGTCAAAAACATATGAGTATTAGCAGAAAAAAGCAGTACTGCTTTAGCATCAGACCTTCACAAAAGATGCGGTGAAAATAATTGGAAAGATTCCATGTTTTGTTCCTTCCAGACTAAGTTGGGGGGCTTAACTGTGAATAGGATCTTAACAATGAATGAGGAAAAATACTTGGCTGGGGTGCAAGCAATCACCTGCAGTCTGCTTTGCACCTCGTCCTAATCTCCCTCCTGTTCACTATTGTGCCAGCCTTCCCTCCTGTCCGGATAAACTTGATTGAGCCTGCAGCTATTTTTATAACACTCCCTCGAGGTACCCAGTTGGAAGCTCCTTGTTTGCCTCGTGTTAATGGAAGTCAGGCCCAATTATATGCATGTGGGGGATAAGTTGTTTCCTCTTACTCATAATGAATCCTGACCTTTCCCAGGATCTGTCTTGTCTGTTTATTCAATAACATGCTCCCATCACACTAAGGAGAGAAATGGAAAAATCCCCAGCCCAGCACAATGGCAGCAATCTGCCTTCTGTTTAAGCAGCTAAGGATGATAAAGTGCAGATATGAAGCAAAGAAATATGACTGCATGAGAGGGCAGATTTGCCCTTTTGGCAGAAGGAGCATTTCAGCTTCAGTATTGGATTGAATGGTACCAAAGGGAGCTCTCATGTTCAGCCTGGAGAAGCAGCAGTGGGCATGAGGTGTTAATGCTTTTGTTCTGGTCACTCTGGTCTGTCTCTGCAGGGACCAGTCTCTGAGAAGAACCCATACTTCTGGGGCAGTGTAGCATGGTTGTGGGAAGGGATGTCCTCATTGCCCTTGTGCCTTGGGGCTACAGTGCCAACAGGGGAACTGGATTTCTGCAGAATGGTTTTGCAAGAGAAGTGTCATGGAAGTTCAGAAGTTGTGCTCTTGGGTAGGATGCAAGTGTGTAAATGACACAGGGTCTTTTGAAAATTTGATCCCATAGCCTTTGCCTGTGGTAGCTTTAAGCCCAGTTTTTATCTTGATTTAATCCCTCTGTGTGTGTGTGAGAGTGAAGACGAGGCAGCTGCCAGCTGCTAAATTACTAGAACAAAGGCAAGTTTTCTAAAGCATTTTATATAACAGTTGTTCCCTTTCACTTGATGAATGATTCATTAATGCCTCTATTTGAGATAATTATTACAAAGGCTATAACCTTTTTAATTATTTGAATGAACACAAAACATTACGAAGAAAAATTCTGGACAGACCTAATTAATGTTCAGTACAAGAGGTGCTGTTCTCACCAAGCTGTGTGTGTTAAACAACAAAATCATATTTACCATGGGCTGCAGAGCAACAAAGTCTCCCTAAATGCTTGTTGAAGAAGCCTATGCATTTTTCCTAATGCTTAGAAAAAATCTCTAGTCCTTGTTTTCCTTGGCTGTTCCTGGCTCTGCCAGGCACAACTCTGAACAAACCAATGCAGTTAAACCACAGGTCCAAGGCCTGTTCTGCTGCGTGTTTAGTTTCTGTAGTTTCGCCCTTTCTTGCTCTCCAGCCCAGCAGTTAAAAACTTGCCCTGTGGAAGGCAGTGATGATGTGCTATCCTCCGAAAAACTGTGAGTGGGAAGGACCTGGCACAGACCTGCAGTCTGCAATGGGGAATGAAAAGGGACTGAGCAGACACAGAAGAGATGAGAGGGGCGAAAAAATGGGTTAGGCATTTGCCCTGAGTACAGCATGGTGCATGCAAAGTGTTTGACGTGCAACACTGGTCCAGTGATGCATGGCTGAGAAGCCATAACCTGCTAAAGGAGGATGATTTTCTCTACTTGTAATATCTGCATTCAGCAAGAATATCATCTCTGCTCTGTTAAATCTCAGCTGGGCCACTTTATTTTTATTCTATGTTTTGTGTAATGGCTTCTGTGACCTCACAGAAATCTCAGGGAGAGCACAGCAACTTGCTTCATACACAGTGTTCCCTAGAGTGTCCTGGATATTTCCTGACAGTTCAGTTTTAATTTTTCTGTGGATATTAATGGTTAGGAATATTTTGAAACATTAGTGTCCTAGCCATTTGGGAAAATGTGAGATGACAGCATCACCGTTCAAAATCTTAATTGAGGATAGTGCTTTCTAAACTTCTGCACAATTTCTTTCTCTTGAAATATTTCCTCTTCCTTTCCAATTATTTTCTCAGTTAGTATCAATCCTGATCCACAGATTAGAAGGACAGAATGGCCACTATATAGCCTAAAATAAGCCTAATTTTAATGAAATATTCCTTGAAAATAATTTTGAATCCTATAGCCTCAGGATGGCAACATAATTTTTCCAAAGCCAGAATTTCCAGCATTCTCCCAGATAAACCTTATGTCCAACAGATTGTTTTTATCATTTCATAGACAGCTCTGTTTCTCAAGTGTCAGTACCTCATAGTTTAATAACAGTTTGGCATGAAAATTAGTAATTCAATGTGTTGATTGTAAACTTGCTTTAAAACTATGCAGTAATAACTAGATAGGCATGTTACTGGTAGAATATCCCTTTAGAAGATATGTAAGTGATATTAACAATTTATGAATGGAAACTTTGTGTTAAATGTAACCTAACTGCATTCTGTGTCATGAAAACTGTGAGCAATAGTACTGTCTTGTTTAAAGGGTGTGCCCTGCACAAGGAGTGAGTTACTGCAGGAAACTGGGAGCCAAGGAATCAGAACTCTGGGGGTTTAATACCAGATTTGCTACTGATCTGTCATGTAAACACCAAACAAGGTAATAGCACTCAGGTATCAGTAATGATTAAGGTTCACAATGTGTGGTTTTTTCTTAAATGATGATAAGCAGTACTCCTGAAATAAGCCTGGATGGAGGCAGTGGACTGCATGGAGGGCAGTGTGATGGCACTACCCATCCAGCTGAAATGAAAGGGCACGGTCACCTATTGACAAACTCCCTGGGTAAAACTTCACAGGAAGGATTAGTGTTCCCAGGGATTAACTGTGGGAGCACTGGGTGTTTGCTCAGGCATGGCAGTAGCTCTGAAGGGATCAGGTTCAAGAAAATACCTTCCTCTTTGGTTTTTTTAAGGATGATAATTGTGTCACTCTAAGTCTGACAGCAATTGTAGTTTCCTGATGCAAGGGGATGCAGTGGGGAGGAGGAAGGGCACAACCCATTTTGTGAAAGGGTTCTGTAAAGCAGATCTATCCTGCCATCTCTTCTTTCTTTCTTTCTTTCTTTCTTTCTTTCTTTCTTTCTTTCTTTCTTTCTTTCTTTCTTTCTTTCTTTCTTTCTTTCTTTCTTTCTTTCTTTTCTTTCTTTTCTTTCTTTCTTTCTTCTTTCTCTTCTTTCTCTTCTTTCTTTCTCTTCTTTTTTTTTATTTTCTTATATTTTTTTTTTAACAGAACAGCAGTTATTGAAAGCACATTATTAAAAAATACTGATTTATTGCACATTTTTCTCCCTGCTGGATCAAAATGTTCCATGTATGTCTTTCAGTGCTTTTTGTTTACTCAAAAACCAGAGCAAATGAAAGTTAAGATCACGACACGCACTTGTTTCCAATCTGAAATGTTTCAGTATAAACTCAAAGCATTTTTGGAACTCTACTCTGTGCTACATTACAGCTCTCATAGCTCCAAACTCCTCTCCAGCACCACAGTGGTTCTCTGTCTCCCAAAGCTGCTGCGTAATTGCTGTGATCTCAAGTCCCTCTAGAACAGCAAGAGGTACTGTAGGGAACCTTGGGAGTTTTAGCTTGATCCAGCCAGCACAGGCTCTGAAAGAAATTAAGGATGCAAGTCATGCAAAGCACTTCTAGGTGTCATGTGACATTTCAGTGGGAGTGGATGGTTTTAAAAAAACACAAAACCAAACATCCCCCCATGCCCCTAACTTTGACACTAATAATTTTTAAACTTTTTCTTGTAGTGGAAATGTGTCCCTTCCATACAACCCAACACTTTCCAAAGCTCTGGTTTGGGATGACCTTATGGGAAGAAGGTGAAAATCAGGATCCCCAGGCAACAGCCCAACTTGAGAGCTGGGAATCTCATGCATTTCACCCTTGGCTTGGGGGCTGACACACGGATGGGTTACATACACATCTGGCTTGCCTCTGGGGGACTGTGAAGCTGTAGGAGGTTGGTGCACAGTGAGTTTTTAATTTCCCGTGAGGAGATGCAAACCTTGGTGCTGTGGCAGTCACTTGGGCTTCCAAGACAGCTGTGCCAGGCAGCTGCTGCCATGTCCCATCCTGCTCTAGTGACCATCACAGAGGTTATTCATCTTCCAGCTGCTTTTTTTGTCAACATGTCTCCATCACCAATCAGAGCAACGTGTCTTGAAGGTTTATTTTGGCTGTTCACTTTACCTTCTTCCTTCCCTTTTGTGGGTTTGCTGGTGAAGGTAACTAAAGTGAGAAAGCAAGCTCTGAGAGGAGATGGGCATTGAAATGTGTTCCATTAAAGGAATGTTTAAAGAATTTGTCTCTGAAGACAATTCCTCCATAGTTTATCTATAAAAACAGCTCACAAGGTACTTACTGATTTGAGTTTTTTTGAAGGGTACGTGTCCTTTGAGCATTTGTCCTATTTAATTAGGCAAAGTTATATTATTGACCATGAAGTTTAACAATAGGCAGTGTCAATTAGTGACAAGTCCCAGCAGGCTGGGAAGTGAAATCACATGTGAAAGCATAAAGGCATCTGGTTGGAAGTGGGGAAACTGAATATCTGACAGAATTGATAGTTTCCTTAGTATTTTGCAATAACGCCAGATTTGAGTGAGCTTTGTAATGGACAAGCTACCATTTCTTAGAGCTGGTCATGAAGAGATGCAGATAGTACAACACAGTATCTTTTTGCATTCTGTGTGACTCTTTTTAGCTAGTTGGGGGTTTTTTTCCCTGTTCTTTTGGATTTTTTTAAAGTTTGGTTTATTGGTTTGTTTGTTTTTTTGTTTATTTTTGCTTGCTTTGGATGGTTTTTTTTGTTAGTAGGTTTGTTGTTTTATCTCAGCTCTGTGAGAATGGTTTTATGTGAAGGTACTAGTCAAGAACTACTTTGTTTAAACTATAAAAATATACTTGCAGAATTCTGCATTTGCCAAAATATGACAAAGATACTAAGAAAAAATGGGCAATGATTATCTTCCATTTTGATTCAATATAATTTTCCTGTAGTGAAGGCTCCAGAAAGCTGTACAGAAGGAATAAGGTCTCCACTCACTCGTCAAAAGGGGAGGTTTGGAGCCATCTTAAAGTTTTTTCAGACATAATAATTTTTTGTATTTTTCAGAACTGGATTTTTAATTGAAAAACTAATTATTCAATTCATTTGGGAGCAAGCAAATAAATTGATTGTTTTTCTATGATGGACTGAGCCTAAAACAATGATTTTTTTTAGAATTGTCCAAACATAAAATTGAAGGGGAGCACACATAATATGCAAACTGCCTGGTATTATTTTGATTCCCTGTTTGCACTGGTGGAAAGGAAGTTGTGCCACTGCTAGTCCACAAGACAGGGTTAGAAATGGAAGAACCACCATGCCTACACTGAGAATCACTGTAAGTTGAGAGTTATGAACTGAATTCTAAAATTTTCAAGTCACAGAAAGGTGTCTGTTTTTGTTTTCTTTTTAAACAGTTTTATTCCTTTCCCCCCGCTTTCTGCTTGTGTGTGTAACATGTGGATGGACAGGAGCAAATTTGGGGAAATTTAATAAATATCTTAGATGTAGAGAGTTTCTTCTTTCCACTTTTGTCAGAGGATGGTTAAGCTTGAGGAACTGGAGCCATTTTCTTGAGGTTAGACAGAGCAATTTCTATCCTTCTTCACCATTTCATGTGAGATAGATAAGAAGGAACAATCTTCCAGCCCACTCCTCACATACAGGGAAGGATTAATTTTGATCTGGTGTAATATAGGAGGGTTGACCCTAAATCATACTCTGGTTGAAAAATAGTTCCATGTGGCCCAAGGGTGGGATTGAGAGTTTGTTCTTAGCTCTTTCAGAAGATGAAATCAGACAAACTTGTTTGATGTTTCTTGCTTCTGCAAAATGGGGAAAGATTAATTATTTAGGTTGAATAAGGATAATTTGTTAATATTTGAAAAGCATTTTGAGTACTCCAGATATAAAACATTGCAGGAAATGTAAGAAAAACAGAAAAGTGAAACTATGGTACTTCGGTGAAGTCTTTCTTTCTCCCCATAAATCAAATTAGTTTGCTCTAAAATGCCTGTGGACTGTATAGTATTCCAAGAGCTTTAATTCTGCATGAAGTTTTTAAATGTGCTAGGTCACCCTTGCAATGGGTCTGTGCTCTTTGCAATAGAGTGGCCAGTGAGAAACAGTGATGGATGGTATGGAGCAATGTGTGGTTGGTGCCCTCGGGGTAAGGAAAGCCTTTTAGAATAGTCAAAAAGTTTTCTGGCTCATTATTTCTTGGCTGGAAAGAATGGAAGTGACACATTATTGACAGGACTAACACAGAACATCCCTACACAATGTCATCCGAAAGTATTTCTGCTTCCTAGCACTGTATTTTTGCTAACTACTGAAAGTTTGTGAGGAAGAGAAGGAAAGGAATAAAAGCTTGACTTGCTTCACCTGTTGACCACAGATGCTGAATGTGGCTCTGTGCCTTGCAGGAGGGTGACAGACACAGCTCTCCGTAATGGCTCCTCACTGACAAGTGCACTGTGTGCGCTTTGATACTCCCTGCCAACGGCTCAGTAAATCATCCCTGGGAGCATCATCAGGGGTCTATGAACTGGGTTGCTGGCACTGGAGGAAAAAAGCTGGAACAGCAAGCAGACAACGCCCTGATCTGCAAACAGTACCTGTCTGGATCAAGGACACATCTACGAGGTGCTGGCTTCCCTTCTGGCTAATGCCTCTTGCCTGTAAAAGTGCCAGTCCTTGGTAGCTCTAAATGTTCAGTTCCTGGCATTTGTTGCTATCCCTGTGATGCAGCAAACCCTGTGTCCTTTTTCTACATATTCATGTCCTGAGCAAAGACAGAACACACCAACATCCTCAGCTCAAGCTGTGTTTACATCTGTACATGCTTACAGTGTTTTCTGGGACTCCTCACTCAGACCTGTTCCAAAGTTAACAAGCGTTGTTCTGAAGTTTCTCTTCAATGAAGGGAAACATTGAGTCAATTTTCTCAGTCTTGTCTTACACAGCAATGTATGAAACAGAGCCCCCAAACCTCCGAAGTTATGGATTTTAAGGCATATCCCTATTAGCAGTGGCAGGTCCAGTGAAGGCAGAAGGTTCACAGAAAGGGTTATTCTTGATGGCTCAAACCTGTCTTTCCCCTGTTATTTATGGCTTATATGATATGTAATTGTTTTTAGCATTTGGAAGCTGAGATTCACTTTGAATGCCTTTTTTTTTTCATTCTCTCTCTGAGGTGAGCCCATCTGAGACAGTGACAAGCAGTGAACATCTTAATGCATCTTAACTTTTGAGTACCTTTGCTCCAAACCAAGGACTGCTGCAGGATAGTTGTATTTTTGAGCATTTTCCCTCAAGTATGGCTTCCCATTTTCACACTTCTGGTTATGCTGAATGTATGGAGGTCATGATACTGCCTTGTAGTCTGGTGTACAGGTAGTCTTTTTAAGCCTTGTGTTATGCCAGGACATGGAAATTAATAAAATCAGCTTCCATAAACAAGGATTTTAGAAACATCCTCACATCCTTTAAATGCCCATGAATGTGTCACTGCACTGAGGATTTGGCAGGCTAGAAGAAAAGAAATTGTACTACTGATGAATTAGACATACAGAAATTCTGCAAATGCTTTGATTAAAACTTCGCTGATTCAATTCTGGTGACACAGAGGGTACCTGAAGAGGTAAGATTGTGCTGAGGTGGCTTGACAATTCAGGGAAATATAAAACTATGTCCTGTTGTTTTTCTTTTTTATATATGTGTCCCTGACCATCTCCTAAGTGCACTGTTAGATTCAGGATATTATGTTGGCTCGACTTTTTGTCTGACCCGGTATCTTTGTTCTTCTTCTTTAAATAGCTTCAACATAGTTGTTTGCACTTCTTGTTTGACAAAGACTTCCAGAGCATGAGCTGTCTTGGGCAAACAAAATGTGTCTTTTGCTCAAGTGCAGAGTTGCATTTTTATATTAAATCCCCTCAAACAGGGTGGGTGAAGTTTTTTCCTCTTCAAAGGTAAAAGAAGGACTTTGAAGAACACTATGGCAGAAATATATAAAAGAAGTGGCATGAACTGCAATATGGACATAACTGTGAGCTATGGAGGGTGACCAGACAGATGCCTTAACGTAGGTGTCTAAATTTTAAATCATAAAACTGAGGAGAGATGACTCCTTTTTGCAGTAAAATTTATCAGCTCCTCACTTTGAGTGGCAGGTGAAGATCCAGCACTGGTTCAAGATTTAAACTGTATGAATGCTGTTATATACAAGAAATAAAAAGTATATCACTCAGATCATGGTTATCCTGGGTGCATCTGGGAAGCATTTCTGGACAGTTCTTGCATTGTGTCAAGTGTTCCTCTTGCCCCAAGGTTAAAATTTTCTGAACCAAAATAATGTGTCCTTGGATATATCTCATCTGTGATGCCATCTAGTGAGAGGTGGATACTTGTTTATCATGCTCTGGGAAATTGCTTGGGCTAATTTATGTGGGGAGCTTTGCTAGATGGGTGAGAACACAATCCCATCAGTCTCAGTGTGGATGGGGAGGATCAAAAGACAGCTTCATCTGCCACGGCAAAACTTCTCTGACATCTGGGCCATTAAAATAAATGATAAGTTTTACTGCAGTGTCCCTCTCTAAGAGGGACATTGACAATTTGCCACTTAAAACCTAAGTCACAGCAGAGCACTTGGGTGACAACAGAGGCCTTGGCATCAGGAGCCAATATTGGTAATACACAGCACAAACACAAGATGAAGGATGGAAAATGACACATAGATATGCATTGTTGGAATAGATCAACAAGTAATGCGTCCTTCTCTGCTATGCACTGAGGAGAGAACCTTTTTGCTTAGTGTGTTGAGGGTAGAAAGTACCAACTTTGAATCTGTTCTTATTCATTCCTGACAAATATGATTTATGAATTAGAATACTTGTTTCATTACTGAAAGGATCCATCTGCTCAGTGCCCTGGCACAAGGACTTCCTTCTAAGATTTTCTGCCCATGAATTTTCTAGCCCCATTTGTACACCATCTTGTCAGTTCAATAAATCATTGCAGATAAGTAAATCCTTCTCTTAACCTTTAGGGTTGATAGCATTGTTAACTTTCTCTGAACATATTAGTCCCAGCCTTTCTAAAAGAGAAAACCTGTTGCTTTGTTGTGCAGCACAATAAATGTGAAAGCATACTTGTTCCTCTTTTAGGTCAAATTGGTAGTTTTTAACCCTTTGCATTGCTTGAATGCAAAGCCTTTTAAGTGCTCCATCAAAGCTTTAAACTACTTTTGAAGTTCATATGTGCATCATTGTATTTGAGTATTTTATCACTGAATAGGGATATTGAACATTGCATGAACCTTCTATGCAATTTCAGGAATTGTAAAAGAAAGAAAAAGGAGTCTGTATTGGTACAGCCTTTGAACTCCACTCTTTGCTAGAAAGTAATTTGGTGTACAGTTAGACAACATTCAAATTGCTTTAGCTTTATCATAGTTCTTTTGTGATATTGAAGAAAAGTTAGAGGTCTGCAACGTGATTCAATTAATTTGACTTACAATAAGAAAGTAAAGCCTGGAGCTCAATGGAGATTTGTATGGAATGAAAATGGAGGCCAAACTGGACTGTAGCAAAACTGCAGCAGAGATCAAAACTTTCTATTTGGAAAAAAAAAATCAAGAATGAAATATCACATTGTCTAAATAACTATTTCAATATTTCTCAAAGAAAACTTATATTTTGGGGTTTAAATGTATTTTTTTCTTATGAAGTGCTTGAGTACTCAGTGTCCTGATAGAAAGGTTCTGATTCCTTAGCTCAGTGAAAGGTAGGAACAACTTTCCTTATCTGTCTAGAAAAGAGATGTTGGTTTAATTTTATTCCTATGATCATTTAGAAAATATGCAAGAGAAATATCATTTGCCCACCCTTCACTGTGATGTCTTGGTCCCTCCACTGAAAGTTCAACGTTTTCTTTGATGTCTGCCGGCCAGGCGAGCTGTGTCATGAGTCTGTGACATGAATTTACTCATGGAGACAAAACCAATTCAGAAATACAGACATTCCTTTAAGCATTAGTGTATTATCAGAAAACCAGTCATGTGGGTATCCCTGACAGTAATATGAAGTAAGACCTGAGGTTTGTCAATTAAGTTTTCCCTTTATTTAGGGTTTCTTTTGTAGCTTTCTAGGGTTAGAGAGCCCCCACAGGGATGTATTGCTGCAGTGCTTTCCATTACAGCAGTAGGTCCTTTCTAGTGGAGATTCTGGGGGACAGGATGGCTGCACAGCTAACCAGGGGCCAGATTCTGCTGTGCTTTGAAGTTCTGAGGACTTAACGCTGAAGTGACTGACTTCATTCCCCTGGCTTACTCCAGTAACAAGGCACCACACACTGTGAGCAGAGGTCACCCACAATGACAGCAGCTGCTATAATTAGCTGTCATCGTTCTGAAATACAAGCACTAAAAAAAAGCTCTCCAGGTAGGTGCTTTTTTTGTTCTTTTCTCCTTTTTTTTGGCCTCACCCTTTCAGATGAATAGGTCTATCTTGAAATATGTCGAAAGATTGTCAAGCTATGTTTCACAAGGTAATGCAGCAGGTCTCTGATTGTAGTGGACTTTTCTGGCAGTGAATCTTTCAACCCAGTGCATTTTTTAAGATTGTGACACATCATCTTATCTTTTCTCTTTCAAAGTATTCCATCCATATTTAACATTCCCCGGAGCTTCATCTGTATCCAATTTCCTCTGCATGTCTTGGTCTAAATAGTTGCCAGGTAGCTGCTGTCCACGGGAGTTTTATTCAGTTTCCTGGATTTTCCAGTGTTGGGTGTGGTAATATTTGCTTCTAGGAGCAAAACGTACGCAGTGGTGCCCATAGGGGTCACAGAAATGATGTTTGATGCATCCCTGTTCTATTAATCTCATTGGCTAATGATGAGCAATGAAGGAAAAATGTTCATATCTTAGAAATAATTTGTAATGAAGAATTAATACACTTAACAAAAAAAAAAAAAAAAGGTAGATGTCTAATGCCCCATTGTATGGGCATCAGCCTATTCCAGAACTCATTGAACTCTGGGGCAAGGAGACTAAACACGTGAAAGCTGCTCAGACTGTGATGTTGTTATTGCCTGGGATCTCTCTACAGGGAGGAAATCAGCACTGGGTATTTGAGTTATCTGAAAAGTGTTAGTCCTAAATTTGATGCTATAGATCCGGATTGTCTGACCACTAGCTAAAGCAGATATGATATTTGACTCTATGACTGATATCTTTGAGCAATAAGTATGCATTTAATTTTCTGGTGGGGGATGAGATGAACCTCTATTGAAAATACAGGTATTTACAAACCTTAATGAAACTGCAGCGGCCAGAATTCCAATTGCAATGTAAAACCTGCTGTTAATAAGGATCAGCAATCCATTCTACCCTTGCCCATAGTTAGTTATTGTTTGTGTTTTCCCATTGAAAAGGAAAGATAAAATGAATGGTGACAGGATCTGATTTTGTAAAGATAGTACATGAAGGTATCTGCTGTGAGTCCTTCTGCTGAATTTTACTAAGGGAAAAAAAAAACCAACTAACCCCCAAACCCTCCAACTCCCCATAATTATACAAGGCAGAAGTTAATCTGGAGAAGTATTAAATCAATAGCATCCTATGAAAAGTTACTGCCTAACTCCTTGTTCAAGGACAAATAAGAAATAGAGATCTGTTCTTCTGCACTACCTAGGAAGGTCAAAAAGCACAAGCTCGCAGTTATGTCAGTCATAGTCACAGAGATTGCTTTCCAGTTATGTGGCAGAGGCACCTGGAGGCATCAATGGAGTCAAAGAAGGGAATAAAGGTGCTCTATGGAGGTGGGTACCAGAATGTTAGACAGTGAAACTTGGATTCCACTCTACAGCTGGAAGGAAAGAGGATGACAGGATGAGCTGGCAAAGCAGATTTTGTGGTGTAGAGTGTATGTGCCTGATGTCCCTGTGTTTGGGCATGTGGACTGTTTCACTGCCTGCTAGACACTGTCCACATCTTTCCACTGGATAGCAAACCAAGTTAAGATCTGGTTTGTACTGTCAAAGACATGAAGGAGGGAATTTGATACTGGCACCATGAAAAAGGAAGTTAAAAACAACCACCATGTAACTTACAGTGGTGTTTTTAGCTGGTATGTTGATTTGATGGTGGTATCCTAGATGTCTGTTAAGAAGTAGATAAAATGCTCTCTAGAAACACTGAACTCAAAACTATCACATTGCATTACTAGTAGCCCTCCAGTTAATTACTAACATTACAACACTTGTCATGAAGCTAATTATAAATGCACTTTAATAACTATTATAATGTCTGCCACTGCAACTCTAGGCACATTGTGCTTATATTGCAGCTTTTTAATAAGGTTAAAGAATATTCGAGTCATTTGGAGTGGACATTTTGTACTAGCTGCAGAGGAATTTCTAATGAACTGTTTTCTGATGAGACTTGAAGGCTTCTAACAAACAGAACATGACATTCACACTCACTGACATGATTTAAAAACTCCTCAAAACTTTTCTATCCTCTAGGCACTACTTTGATAGTGCTTGTGTTCTTTATTCCTCTCCTAAGTGCATCTTCTAGTACTCATTTTATCTTATTGCAACATATTTTTATTTCTTTTCATATGTGAATGGAGCAGTTCAGGAAAGTCTCAGACATGGGTCTTGGGTCAAGCACACACTCTGACTATTTTGGTACCATCAATGGTATTGTGAATAGTTTATGCTTTCCCACCAATGCATCCTAATTCACTTCTTGGCTGGTTTGAATTCCTGTTCTCCACCCTCTGTTGAGGTTGTCAGTAGGACCCTCCTTTAACATTGGTTGATTTTATTCTTATTCACTGGTAAAGTCTAAAATCCAGGATTCCCTTTTGTTTGGTAATGATAGGAGAAACTGCTTGGATGACACACCTGTAGAACTAGAAGAGTATGTGACAGTGTTCAGGAACCCAGACAAGATGTTGGTTGTTGCTCTTACAACACCTGAGACTCTGTTTCGTCCTCCCGGCCTGACTGTGTGGTCTTACATAGCATTTCTATTTCACTTACTCCTAACAGAGATCCAAAGTCAGATGTATTTCTCTCAAATGCAAAAGGATTTGAAACCCTGGGGGAACTAATTTGGGCACTGAACAAGGGCCATCTAGAGTAACCATTAAGTCAATTTGACCCCAGATCTTCGTGGAACAAAATCCAGAAAAATTCGTGAAGAAGGAACGATAAAATGTAGCTCTCCACACTTCTTTTATTGGACCTAACTCATGTCTTTCTAATTACTGTTACCAAATTCTAGGTTAATAGAAAAGAAGAAACAACAATGTCGGTGTTGAGAAAACTTCAGATTTCCTTCTGTTCCAGTAAGTATTCAAGCCTGTTTAAGATAAGATTGTTACTACAAAACACTTACTGTATGCTCCAACAATGGAGCAAATACAGCCGCATTAGCATGGCCCTTTTCCTGCATGAAGTAGTCCTGCCAAGATCAGATTGGGATCACATAATTTTAATTTTGAGCTGAGTACAGATTTACTGAATCTGGGATGGAGCTCGGACATTATCTCCATCCTCCTTCATTGAGTTGGGCTCTGACTCCAAGCTGTAGCAATTTCAGGCTGTAGTTTCACTTTACTGCCCTTGCTTGACTGAAGCTTGGCTCTGATTTAAGCAAGGCAAGGTGCTATCATTAATGCAGCTGCCTATTGATGTTGATGACATGAGTAGCTTATTCAGCAGATGGTATTCAGAGTGGCACTGACATTTGGTTTGCTCTCAGCACCCCATCCATCCCCTGAGCAATGCGTAAGCAATGCTCTGACACCTGCTAAATTTAGAGATGTTGGGACTTTTTAGACAACTTCATTTGTTTTGGTGGCTCACAGAAAAAATATGCTTTCTTCCTACCAAAAAACCCACTATGTTTTTGTCTACTTGAACCTGTTTGAGAGATGGAAAGGGCAGGACAGGATGGTATTTTCATGTAGAAGGACACAGGCCACATCAGAAAGACAGAAAACAGCTTAGTGGACCCTATAGAATTTTGCCTGTCTTAAAGCCACAGGATTGGGAGGGAACACTTTTAGAAAATTTGAAAATCCATCTCTCTTGATGACTTGACTTCAAGATGGTAGAGAATTTTTTAAAAAACTAAAAAATGGAAACAGTTGGAACCAGGTTGTAGAGCTGTAGCTTGCTAAGCAAGGAGAAAGGGATCAGAGCATGAGAGTCTCTCCTGTGGCTTGAGAGGGAGCTGAGCTGGATCCTTTTTAATAGGATGAAGTCTCTCAAATTACTCAGTAACAGCTTTGCACTAGAGGTGCTCTTCTTTGCCTGTCTCTTCCTTTCTTCATGTGCTTTCCTTTTTTTTGAGTCAGAAGAACAGAATAGCATCACAAGGTCCCAGGAAAATGAAACTCATGCACAAATCTGTGAGGATGGTACCTACACGCCAGCCACCCATGCCGCTCCTGGAGCTGGTGGCTGTGCCATCTGCTCAGCTGCCCTCTGACAACCTGTCTCGCTCATCATGTGCATCTTTCCTGCTGTTCAGTGGCCTCACAGCTGTGCTGTGTCGATCCCACTCTCACCACCAGTCCCCCCACAGATGTTCTCTTTACAGTTTCTTAACTGGGGCTGGGAAAGGTCACCAGCATGGCAAAGCAGAGAGGCATAGTGTTATCATTTTTGACAGATATCCACTTCCCCTCTTTTGTACAGGCTCTGGCTAGCCAGGACAATGGGGACAGCTGGGCATATGAGATCAGACAGCCAATCTACCTGTTCCTTTTTCTGCCTTGAGATGAACCTGGGTTAGCTGAGGTCTAGGAGGCAAATACACTGTTGATGCAGGCACTGGGATTGCTGTGAGTAAGGATGTTTGTGGATTCCCTTTTGTGTGCCAAAGCAAACAATTGAATCATTGCTCATCCTGATTCTCAGCTTTTTTCTGCCCCTTTGCTCTGTATTTTGTAGGTTCCTCAAGTAGCCCAACTTCTTCAGGTATGTAGGTTGATGGGATGGCATCAGAGTCTGGCTGCAAGTGCCACCCATCACCAGGGTTCACCCTTCATTTTGGTCCCCATGGTAATAAGGCTGTGTGAGCACACTCTTTAGCGGGCATGTCCCCCTATCTGTGAATTCTTTGGCAACATCAAGCCTATCTGACATAGGTGTATTTGTCTCAAAGATCAAAATGTCCTGCAAGGTTTATGAAAGCATCTGTGTGGAGGAGAATGGTGCATCCACAGAGGAGAGGCTGTAAGCCTATGCTACAAAGGCACCAGAGAATCACTATGGTGGAAACACTGTTAATGGGAATTACTTCCAGAGTAGAATCATTGCCATTTAGACAAGAGGCAGAATTTCCCAATGACATGCTTATTTTCTTCTGCATTTATGTGTAATATTGTTTATAGTAGTTGGTTTTGATTTGATGTTGGAAAGTGGCAAAGATGAAAGCACACATTTTCGGTGCTTTCAATTCAAAGCCAAACACTAAAAGCAAAGCAAGCATGGGCGAAAGTAATACAGCTTTTGCACAGCTCCCTGCAAAGACAAGTCTGGTTTAATGGAGCATTCAAACTGTTTTTGGCTTCTCTTATCTAAATACAGGAGCTCTACTAAGGAGCCCACAGACTCAGGTATGTGTATCACTGGGATCAACTTGAATTCGAAAGCTTGTCGATAGCCCTCACTTGCATCTGTCATCTGACCATTCACAAATTTTAGTTTTTCTGTAAAATATAAGGTGATTTACTGCATCATGGGTTAGCATCTTTTTGACCTCTCAGGTCATCAAAGTTCACTACCAGCACCTTTGGATCATACAGATGAACGAGGGAGTGTACAAGGCTCCTGATGGCTGGTACTACTGAGCTGTCATGCATTAAATAGGAGATTAATGTGGGTTTCCATAATCTGTATCAGCACAGAGGCATGTAAAAGTGGTTTTCTCTCTGAGTGCTTTGTGCATTATGATCTGTTACTAGTTTATCCATCTGCTGTATCTAACCTCATGGGAGATCCTGCTCCCTGGCCCTGCTCCCTGCTGTGTTCCTGCTCCCTGGCCAAGCACTGATTCTCAGGCTGTGCTGCATGTGATCATGTCTGCCATGAAATTACAAGTTCTTGGGCCTAGCACCAGGATATTAAGGTGAGGACAGAGGAGGAGAGCAGCTGCTTATTTCTCTCCTGGCACTGGTGGCATATGGGCTGTGCCTCCAATGACACATTTTCTCCCTTACCTTGTTGGGGAGATGGAGTGCAGGGGGTGATGCTTAGCAGTGTCTCAGGAAGGTTGATGTGACTTCAGGGATATCTGATCCAGCTGGGCTCAGGATCCAACGGGGAAAGTGAGAGCAATGGGGAAATGAACTGTGACTCCAGCAGTGCTCTGTAGCAGCCCAAAGGCATCAAATTTTGCTTTTCACTGAGCTGCAGGCACAAAGTGTGCTTTTCCTTTTGATGATTGTAAAACAGAGAAACAAACAAATATTGAAGATTTTACTGTTTCCCAGTTCAAAAAATTCCCATTTTACCATGGAAGCATAAGTAATTCCTAGAATTTTCATCCAGCTGTGCTGCTGTCTGCTATTTTAATTTCTTTTCTGAGATATGGTGGTGCACCCTGCAGATGTGCTTTCATCGACTTTTTAATGTAGGTTAGTATATCACTGTAAATTAGCCAAACTTTTTGCAATTTGTCATTTCAAAATGACCTGTAGTCTTTTTATATGTGGCCCTTAGCTGCAAAACCCTCTTAAATCTTTGTCATATAGGTAATAATGAGGAGAATACTGACTGCAGCACAGAGTTATCTCTTACCCTCCAATGTTCCTGCAGTACATTGAGCTGTCAATCATCAAATGACCTGAGGAGGAAAGGGAAGACAAAGAAGGTGAGGAAAATTCTGCTACTTGAGTGAAAATAGTTACATTTAGGTAAGAGAGACCTAATAAAGGATACTGCAAAATGTGCTTAATGGCAAACTAAATTATCAGTATACGCTTAATTTGGATCTCATAAACCTGATATTGATTGAAAAGATTCAGGCTTGCATTGAAAAATTCACTTGCAACAGAATCTGCCTTTCAAGGTGTCATACAGGTACACCCCTACACCTTATCCATCATGCAACCTTGGTGTCCCCTTAGCCATTTTGGTTGCTGTGGTGCTGCCTGGAGAACAAACAGCCAGTGCAGGTGTGTTGTGCACAGCTGCACAGGGGTCAGGGCACCAGCATTGCCTTCACTTGAAGAGGCTGCAGGTGAAGAGGCACCAAAGGGGATGTGCAGAAGTCAACAGCAGGGGGAGAATTCATTGGTGTTGACCAGTTGGTGGCTACTGAGGACTGCAGCTGCCAAAATCAGCTGAGGGTTGCTTCATGTTGGTGGATACTGGGGCTTTGGAAAAAGCATGATGCAGACACATGCCTACAGGGCTGATGAGAGTCAACATGGAAGTGCCTGTTTCTGACAGATCGTAGATTTTTAAAGGTATCGTAACCAGTCTGCATATCCATGCACCAGCCTAAAGACAGACTTATTTCCAAGCCCTCCAAGAAGGGCTTCTGTGGGACTGATTTTGACCAGTGACTAAGGCAAGTGCGGGATGTTGAAACCATGGAATAGATTGTTGGTTTTGCTTCAAGTAGCAGTCAAGGTGTCCTACTGCTAGTATGAATGGTCATCCCAAATCTTTTGTGTCCTATTAGGAACTACATTGAAGTAACTCCATTTCTGTGAAGATATGCTGACCACGGACCACTTCAGATCCAGTCTTGTGATGGACACTCATTTCCTGAGCATAAACAAGAGTCAAAGAACCTCTACATCACACACACAAGTTCTGTGTTGAAGTTATCCTCTGTCATCTAAACCAGCCTGATACCTTCTCGACAGGCTCAAGAAATAACTTGAAGTCCACATCTGGTCAGTGAGAAAAAGAATATCAGTAGCTTAGTCTCCACATCTCTCAGTAAGTTATACCAGTAAGACTTATTTCTCTCTTCTCAAAGTGTAATAGAAATAGTTTTTCACTCTCGTGCAATAATTAATACATAACTTACTGTTTGTATTTATGTCAGTAAGCCTTTAGAGTCCCCAAACTGGAATGCATCTTATTTTTCTGAAAATGTATGCTCTTTCCAGTATCCTGTTTTGGTAGTGCAGGATGCCTCTGAAGGCTCAGGGCTGTGGAAAATCTGGCTTCTGTGTTTAAGAAGTCACTGAAGCAAGCGATGTTAAAGTACATACATTATTTCACGGGCTGAAAACAGGGAAGGAAAATAATAGTGTACATTTTGAGTCTTGTATGGTAGCCTGCCTGTGGTTTCCTTCTCTTTTCTCATGTACCTGACTCATCTGTAAGTACAAAGTTAATTACTGTCTTTATATGGACAAGCCTCAGATCAGTCTCTCTGTTCCAGACCCATCTGCTTGTGTCCAAATAAAATCTCATCCTGTCTGCCTGCCATTTCCTCTTGATGTGTCATCCTCAGCTCCAGTTCAAGAAAGCTAAAACTCAGCTGTTCATCCTTCATCACTACTCTTAGCTGTTAATCAACAACCTCTCCCTCTTTTGGGGCAGCTCTGCTGTTTGGTATGTTGCTCATTTCTTGTATTTTTCCAAACATTTTGAAGTTTCTGCTTGCTCTCAGCTTCTTCTCTTTTGAGAGATATCCCTTAAGCATCCAAAAGTGATCTTTTGTTGACTCTCCCAATAAAACTCACTTCTGCTGGGAGGCCAAAAAATCTGCCCCCGCCCAAAAAAAAGAAAAAAATTATGCAAGCAACTCATGAATACCTAAAATTTCTTGTATTGCTTTCCTAAGCTGAGGCCCAAATTATTCAGAATTTTTCTGAAATTTGCTTGTATTGCTATATCAGCAAGAAGCTGACGCTTGTAAAAGCAGCATGATTTGGAATGGAGAACAGTCCCATGATTTTCACAACAAATGCGTAATAAGAGATTTAATTCTTCCCCCAAAGATCTCCCATGACAATAGTCTGATGGCAACAAAAGCACAAAACCAGAGTGGACAAAACACTAGCCCCCCATCTGAAATCAGTCCTTCAGATCCCTACATTTAGCTGTGATTTGGTATCCTTTGGCTGGGCAAGGGAGGTCTGCAATTGCACGAGATCTGTGTCATGTGGCTCTGAATTTGTATGTTTTCTCCTTGTATGGAGCTTTGTGGCTACAGCTACAATTTGCAAAGATCAGTGTTTTCTAATTCACTAATTTGCTTGTTGCTGTTACCATGGTGTTTTATTTGGCAGGCAGGGAGCCCTCTTAATAAGTGCACTGGAAGTCAAGCTGGAATTAATTTCTGCTTTCCCGCTATGGTGTGGAAGTAGCCAGTCAGGGGTATTTCTTACAGTTTAATGGGAAGTAACTGAAGCTGGAAAAGGGGCACTCCTGCTCTTGTCAAGACACTGTCCCCCATCCTACAGCAAGCACATCCTGAGGCAAGGAGGAGGGGGATTTTTCCCACATTTACTCAATCCTGATGACCTCTGGTGAAGAAGGAGGAAGGCACAGCAGAGGTGACAAGAAACAAGTCAATGAGGCATGGCAGAAAGCTGTGATATTGATGTAGAAAGCAAAGAGGTGCCCCTGTGAGCACAGACCCAGGGCAGGAGACAGAAACAAGCTCCTGCCACCAAAGTGTGTGCAGCTTTCAGGTCTGAGGTGGTTCCCCATGAGTCTATGCAAAGGTTGTTAGACAACTTGGTTAAGAAACCTGTTTCCTTGCTACCCTTGGTTTCAGAGCATTTACCCTTTGCAGAGGTTATTTTGCTGACATGAATACTAAAATACTTTTTTGCACATCAATCCTGATTTTTCCAAACATAGAACTAAATGAAGTGTAATGCTGTCATACTATCAGAACTAAAATACCCCAGTGATAAACACACTGCAACAGGTCTAAATCCATGTGCTTTCATTCTGACCAGTGGGTGCGTTTCTCCTCAAGTAATATTTGCTCTGTTTCTTCATCAACCTTTTTCCTTTTCTTCCAAATCTGGCATTACCATTCAGTTTTTTTCAATCTATGTTCTAAATTCCCTTCTGTAGTACACTGTCACAGTATTCCAGCTCCTAAAACCTCAGCTATGGGCAGAATCTGACTGTACACTTCATTCTAGCTGGAAAGCTCTGCAGTGGAAAAGGACAGCAGGATCAGGACAGTGATTGTTCCCCTGTATTCAGCACTGGTGAGGCCACAGCTTGAATCCCGTGTCTAGTTCTGGGCCCCACACTATGGGAAAGACATTGAGGTGCTGGAGTGTGTCCAGAGAAGGTCAATGGAGCTGATGAAAGAGAAAAAGTCTGATGAGGAGCAGCTGACGGGACTGGGGGCGTTTAGTCTGGAGAAAAACAGGCTTAGTGGGGACCTTATCACTCTCTGGAAATACCTGAAAGGTGGTTCAAGTTGTGAGGTGAGTGTGTGCCTCTTCTCCCATGTAATATGCAACAGGACAACAGAACGTGCAACTTGAGGAAGTGGCGCAAGTTGGACCAGGTTGAGATTGGCTATTAGGAAAAATTTCTTCACTGAAAGGGTGGTGGGGCATTGGAACAAGTTGCCCAGGGAAGTGGTAGAATCACCAGGCCTGAAAGCATTCAGAAAATGTCTAAGTGTGGCTCTTAAGGACATGATTTTTGGTGGACATGGCAGTGCTGTGTTAATGGTTGGATTTGATGATCTCAGATGCCTTTTCCAACCTTAACGATTCTATGACTCTGTTATCTCTTGATTTCATGTTGCTGCTTTCTGTCATCACCCTGAATTCATGGCTGGTTGATCAAATTTCTGTCCAGGTGAGAGTGTTCACATCCAAAGCAGTTGAACCTACTATGACAGTGAGATTTTTTGAAATGGTATTAAATGTTTTGCAAAATCATTGGATATCACAGTTGCTCTTTTGCCGTGTCCATACAACTTTTTTAATATTCCTTTGCATCTACTCTCCTCAGTATCCCATTTGCCTGGTGTCTCCTTTCCTTCCTTCCTTCCTTCCTTC
>VWZD01010106.1:692122-820560 GCA_013396695.1 Sakesphorus luctuosus | reverse complement strand
CCTGCCTTCCTTCCTTCCTTCCTTCCTTCCTTCCTTCCTTCCTTCCTTCCTGTTTTCTGAGACCTGCCTTGCAGTTATTGTAAGCGTGGGATTCTCTCCCCCTCCATTCTGCATCCCTTGCTTGTTTTAAGACAGTGAAGTGATAACAACTTTGTTATGCTTCAACATATTTACTTGGGTAATAAATATATTAAGAGAAATTATTAAATACACTGTACATGTTGCTAAGTCAACTCCACGTCTTGTAGCACAATCCTTAATTATGCAAAAGACCCCACAAGTTAGTCCCTTTGGGTTCAACAGCAGTACATGGACAAGGCACGATTTCTTATTAAACTTTCAAAATTGAGTCCAATGCATAATGTAATGAGACTATATTATGGTAATGATGCCTACCAAGGTAAAAATAGGAGAGGCAGATGGTAGAGGAGAGAAAAATGCTGAATATTTATCCCATTAACAGTGTGAACCAGTTTGAGTCTTCAAATGAGGGCAGAGAGAGACAGCATTGTACATCCTTTTCCTGCGGGGAATAGTTTCAGGTTTTTCTTGGTCATTAATGGTCATTAATTGAAATAGCAGTAGGATCTCTGCTTCTATTATGAATAATCACACATGAATACTTACTGTACAGGCTCCTATTTTCATTTCAGTTCCTGTGATCAAATCTCTATTCAAGTTCCACACACATATTGCTATTAAAACTCCCAAATGATCAGTGCAGGTAACCAAAGCCTCCCACTAAGCAGCTAACAGTGTAGCCCCTTCTCTTGCAAATTTGATTTTATTGATAGCAATCTCCATTCTGCAGCTCCTTTCTTGGACAGAATTCTTTTGGGAGGTGGAGAAGGGCCAGAGAATGACAACTCTTTTCAGAGTTTTCGCTTTTTCATTCAAATGGGATTCATGAAGTTATGTGATCCTCTGTTAATTTGCTGGGTTTGCCAGTGTCACTCTGCAAGTAATGTGGTCTGTCATTTAGCCAAGGTAATTAGCTTTATGTACAGGGACTGAATATGAAACTTTGAAATCCAAGCTCTAAGAAGAGTGCAGGATCAGTGTGGAAAGGAGTGGTGGGGATATATTATTTCACTGGACTGTATTACTTCAGACAGCATTGAATAAATGGACTGTTCCTGAGAAACAGAAGACTGAAATTGGGGTAGCCACAGGGTCTCCAGAGCTCAGATGGAGCAGAGCAAGAATCTTGCCTTGTTTTCTCTCACTTCTTCATGACCAGTGAATTCTCGGTTCTTCTTTCAGAAAGAATTGTTATCCCTTTTAAAGTGAGCCTTCCCCCGGCCTTTGGTTATTGAAGGGCTGCATTGCCTTATATTGCAAAGCAGGGAAGGTCCAGCCTTTTCTGGTTTCTGCCCAGCATTCCTGGTTAGTTCTTCCCTTGCAAGCAAGAGGAGGCTGCACTCTGGCAGAAGATATCCCACAGCCTCATGCAGAACAAGTTTCAGGTTTTCTTTTCCTATTGGACTTGCTTGGTTTCCTCTACAGAGTTGGACCAAGGTCCATCAGGCGCAAGACCTGTTAAACTGAAGATGTTCAACACAGTGCAGTGGATTAAATCCAATAGCCACAGTGCTTGAGAAAAGTTGATGTGAAAGTTTTACCAGGTCTTTTTTGAGCTCAAGAGTATGAAATTGGAAGGGAGGACAGTAAATAGGTGTTAGGAGCACTGCAGCAATAATTAGAAATACTAGTAGCCCCGTGCAAAATAAATTAAATGACACTATACTAAAGATTGCTTTTTAATCAATCTGCTTAAGGATGTATCATATAGAAAAGGTGGAAATCTGATCATTGTGTAAGTACCATAAGTAACTTTCAGTTCTTGGAAGCTGCTCAGTTTCTTTAAGTGAAGTATTCAAATCTTATTTCAGTAAAATAAGAGTTTCCATTTATTTCTTTATCCCTTGCTCTGTAAGCCAGATTTTCTTATTATTTGTGCAGATATGAGTCTACTTCAGTCAGAAAGACTGCATTTTACTCAGAGGTATAAAATAGTTGTATTGAACGCACTTGATATTAAATGAAAGCTTCTGCCATGCCTAGTCTGTTTCCATTAGCTTACAGTCTCCTCTCTATGGTGAAATAGTTTCTTGACTGCACATAGACTGTTGATACCTAATATATTCTGCAATAAGTTGTATTTTCAGTGATCTCATTAGTTTCCAAAAACATTTGAGGGAAAACAGAGATGCAATTGGACCTTCAGTTTGATTATAACTGAGTGACTTAAAATGATCAAATTTTACAATACCAAATGTCTTTGCAAGGGAGGCAGCCAAATTAGTCCTTCCCCGAGACCTTGCATGGCAAGATTGATCTTAGAGCAAATATTTATGTGTTTGCCATCATCTAAAAACTCATGTGCTTTCTCTGAGGAAGGGGCTGATAATATTGTGCTCCACAGCAAGGTATGAAGTTTGAGTCCCTGAAAGGGTTTGGGAAACTGGAGACTTGGAAACTTTAAGGTGAGTTGCTGGTTTTGAATGTTTTCCAATGCCTTGGTCATTTGAGATACCATTTTATCTCCCTTGTTTTTTTTTTTTAATTTCCTCTGGTCTCCCTCTCTTTCTCGTACAAAAAAGGAAAGGAAAAGGGTCACAAAGGGTGATGGCTCAGTTTCTCTACGAGGCAGGTTGGATTAACAGGAGAAATGAAAGGGCTCTGGGCCTTATTCATTCTCTTTGTAAACAGCTGAAAATTAAATCACACCCATTCTTGGTTTTCAATAGTGCAACCTGAAATGATAGATTTCCATCATGCTTAGTTTGTTTATTGGTGCATAGGACACAGTGTTTGGAGGTCATGTTGCAAAGAGACTTTGCCTTGAAACTGATGCATATTGCACGCTTGCTACTTCTTTACAGTGGAGAGACGGAAAATCAGCATTTGAATTGAAGAATGTCTTGTGTTTCAAGTAACTCTACCCTGCAGAGGGATTCCTCTCTATATTTCAACAGGGTGCAGGGCTGAAGGCTGCCAAGACAGTTAAGTGTTCATAGATGTGCCCCTGCTTGTCAGAGTGAAAGAAGAGGACCACATTAATTTCCTTTTTTGATTTTTTCTTCCCCCCCCCGCCTTCTATTCTGGCTCACAGTGACAGGGATGTGATATTTGGAATAATAAACTAAGAGGCTGTCAGCAACAGGTCACTGGGGATGGGAGACCATGCAGTTGAGAGGTCTTATGAACAAATTCAAGAAAATGTTGAGATTTGGTAAGAGATGCAAGCATCTATTAACGATGTATGACCAGTGGCATGAACTGAGAGCATAAAGAAAATCCACATTATATCTAAGTTCCCAAATTCATTGTTCACCTACTACATGCCAGCATGCTAAATGTTTATTTGTAATTGTATGTACATATGTGATACAACACATTGGTGGAAGCCCATATGATCATGGTCCAATTCAAGCTAGTCCAGGTTGTCTAAGTCCTGTGAATAAAACAGGTTAAATATAATTTCTGCTTAATTTTGTTGTTGTTGCTCTCTGAAATAGTTTCTAATAGCAGTGGGCTGACTGATGCTATCTCCTATAAAGGACAATGAACTGTATTTACGGGTAGAAAAGCAGTCATAGTCTGACTTCCCTTCCCTAGGGTCCTCATAGCTTCATCATGGTCTGCATCATTCATCCTTTCTTCCTTCCAGGAGTGAAACAAAGTGCTGCACAGAGTCTCCTTGTGATGTCATAGTCACATCAGGTTTGTCTGCAGACTAGCAACACAAAATTTTTGTCCCATTTGCACAAATGAAGATAAATCCCAACTACTAAGGAAAGACAAGTTTGTTAGGTAATTTTTTTATATATATTTAGAAACATCTCCATTAATTGAAACATCAGTGTAAGTACTGCAAACTGGGTTAATGTGGTAAGAAACATACAAGGCATGATAAGCATTGTAACTCACAATGATCTTGTTTCCAGTCATGTTTCAGAGATTTTTGTCACTATGAACCTGAAAAGAAACATCTATCCTTTCAAAGGCTTTGGAGAGAGGTCTGGTCATGTCAGAAATGCAGGGCTGTTTCAGGGAACCACCACAATTCAAAGGACAGACATTAAAACACTTTTTTAACTATGTGGGACCTGGTTCCCCACTCCCATATGTTTAGTAGATCAATATTAGCTCCTCTACAGTCAATAGAGCTCAGTGATGTAAAACTGCTGTGTGCATGTTCTTAATGATTCATAGTTTTGAAGCCCAGCCAGTTCTATAATTCAACCCTCGCAAAGGCAAACAACCTCCTGCCAATCTGCCCTTTCTTCTCTCATCCTGTTATTTGTTAGGCGTCTGCAGCCCATTAGCTGGCTTACTATGGTATTAATATGTGATATAATTATTCATAGCCAGATCTGCTGATAAGAAATCAAATGCTCTGGTAAACATCTGACTGCTTTTTTTCCATGACATCAACAACAAAGTCAAATAGGGTACTGGAAAAAGGACAATTCCCATGTTAAAAGACTACATAGTTATGTAAAACAGGAGAAAAGCTTCTCTCAAAACACTCATGAGGAATGTTTTGTGTCATTTCCAGCAGACACACACCACCCATGTCTTCTGCTCACACCAGGACGTATAAACTTGCATGGCTGCTCACTACACGCCAGGTGTGGTTACCCAGGGAACCTGCCTGACCTCACCATCTTTTCCTCCATAAAACCAGTGCCCCAGGGTAAAGGACAGTCATTGGATTAGTTTCTGATACTTCCCTTCAATTCTGGTCTTGCAAGTGCTTGCTGCCACCCACCAGATAGGAGAGGGGATTTTAGGGAAACTCTTTTCATTTTACAGGACTGGCTGAGGAGGTATCTTTTGGCACATAAGGCTACTTCTCAGTTCTGCTTGCTCATGTGCCAGTCACATTGGAATGGGTGCAACCTCCAGTTAGAATATGTGTATTTTACAATATATGTGTGTTTTTGCATTAGACTTGTTTTACATTACTGTGATTTCTCCAGCTTCATTAGGTTACTCTGCACTGACAGCTGTGTGACACCAAACCTTTCCCCTCCTCCCCTGACCTCCCCAGTGAGTGGCTGACTATTAACTAGATTCAAGGCTGAGATTAACTGTGATCAGAGAATTGAAAACCCTGGCTAATGCTGCAAACACTTGAGCAGCACTTCTTGAAAACATAAGTTCCATTTTTAATGCTTAAGATCATTTCCACCCCTTGTCCCCGATTAGAAGAATTGTTCCTTTTTTTTTCTTTGAAGTAAACCGAAGTGCAAGGCAACATCTCTCAGAGACTTTCAGAGTTTCATTCCTGTTTTATGTTTCAGATTAATAACAATAATTTTCAACAACAGTTCAGAGAGGCTGAGTTCTGATGTGACCACTGTCTTCCATATTTCCTGGGTTATTCCTAGTCTTGCAGTGTTACTGCTTTCTTGAGGCTAGTAGCCTCAGTTCAGGATGAAGAGTGCTTTCAAAGTCATCTCTTTCTCTAGCTGAGACTCTGCCATTTGTCTGGAATCTTGTCCAACCAGTCAGTTATCCTTGCTCCTCAAAACATGGGTCTGAATTTTTCTCATTTGTCTTTGAGTCCTTGGTGCTTTTTATGTCTTTCTTGAATGAAAGAACATGTCACTGGCCTTGGCCTTGCTCTCTGAAAGCAATAACACCAAGTGAACAAATTACTCAGAAACTACCATTTTGATGAGCTTCTGAACGACTATCTAGCTGAAAGTATTTTTTGATGTGCCTGGCATCATTTTTTATGCCTTTTTCATCACTAGGTTTTTCAGCATCTAAATTGCAACTGGTTCTTTAGCTGGTGTTCAACTTATCAGTGTTGCCTGCACGGATAACACTATCTGCCTTACCACAGTCACATATTTTTTTTCTAAATGTATCCTAGGATCTTTTTTTAAATCCCTGAAGCATCCTGCTGAGGCTTCTTTTGTGCTGGGTGGGAAACCTGTAGAGCTTACACTTTTTTTCAGTGAGTTTCCAGATGTCACTTCCCTGATCAGAAGGTCTGTGGTTTCTCTGTCTTACATAAAAAGTGTCTCTGTTCATCCACCTGGGGGAGACCTTGTGTCTGTGGGCACCACCACACAGTGTGTTTGAATGGGTCTGTTTACAGATGATTCACTTTTTTTGAGAATATCTTTTGCCATGACTTTCCCAAAAGATCTGAGCTGTACTTCCCCAGTGCTGAACTGGAACTTCAGCATCAACACTGGCAGTTCTTAAGACAATTTCTGTTGATCTGAGCATACTTTGAAAACTCCTTTCTCCCAGTCCTAACAGTCCTAGATCTTTCCCTGGTATTTTCAGCACAAAGTTCTTATGTGTAGAACATAAAAGAAATGAAAATGAGACACTAAGGAGAAATCCAGAATCAATTTTTATTTGTTGTAATTTGTTCCATGTTAATTTCCATTGGTTTATAGTTTTCTTCCTTGTTCTCAATATCAGCAAGTACATCCTT
Source organism: Sakesphorus luctuosus (assembly GCA_013396695.1). Taxonomy (NCBI): domain Eukaryota; kingdom Metazoa; phylum Chordata; class Aves; order Passeriformes; family Thamnophilidae; genus Sakesphorus; species Sakesphorus luctuosus. The sequence continues at coordinate 814,094 of VWZD01010106.1, read as the reverse complement.
TATTGGAGAACCAGAGAGCACATTTAGCAAGGGATTGCTTTCACATTGTTGCACTGGAGGTCCTCCATAGACAGACAGGAATTTGATGGTGTCTTTGGGTTGGCATCCTTTTTTTCCAGAATGTTTCATCTCACATAGAAGTCCCTTGGGAACTCATTCTCCTCTACTGACAATCTATACAGCATCACCCTCACCCTGGCTGTAACATCTTCTTAGGTGGACATATGTGAACTTCAGCAGATAGTATGTTTTTCTTCAAGGAATACATATGTAGACATTCACCTTAAACATTCTAATTATTAATGGTGACATTTCATTGATATATCTCTTGTTGTCTTGAAATTTTAAGCTTTTTCCCAAATGAATCAATCTCCATCTCTTCATTCTCTCCCTCTTCTAACACTCTGTTTTATAAAGAAAAATATTCTTAATTCATCTTGTCTAATCTGGTCTTTAACTCTTTCCAATGATAAACACAGGCAGTGAGAGGTCAGATCATATTCTCCATGAGAGTCTTGCAGCTGACTTCAATGGAAGCAGGACTAGGAGCAGTTTAGTTTGAGCCATGAGTCCTTGACAGTTAAAATTTTACCTACACCTGGGACTTGGCTCAGTGGGTATGAAGGCCATCATTTAAAAGGATGGAGCACAGATGTTTCATTTACTCTTCTGGGATTTCACTGTTTTCTTCAGAAAAACAGAGACCATTATTTGGGTTATTTTGCTCCCAGTTGTTTTGAAGGTGATCAATACTGAAGTGCTATATTCATATATGCTCTATACCATCTTTTCTGTTGGTATTGATTTAACAAAAGGCGTCTATCAAGGGGGACAGTGAGTGGGTGGGTCAACACAGGATGGCTTTCCTGGGCAAATATATCTTAGCACTTCTGAGAACATCTTCAGCCACTCATTTCTGAGTATGGAAAACAAGGCAGAACAAAAGGGCAGGTGGCATGCCCAGCAAAAGGCATATACAGCTAAGGATAACAAACAGTACATGAGTTGCCTGGATTTAGTTTGCAATGTTGTGGCAATTTGGGTGTGAAAGCTTATCAGCTCTTACAATAACGTCTGATTATTTTTTTCCGCTGGAAGGACATTTATGTTTTGGAAAAGCCATTATGAAGTTATTGTCTTCTTTTAACACAATTTAAAACCATCCACCCTTTTAGAACATCAGCCTCTGCATCTTAACAATGAGAGATAGTCATTTGAGGGAAAAAAATGGCACCATAATTAACTTATGTTTCTGTGTTTATCTACAGAGCCAGTACAACAGCAAGAGATTTGAGAGGACTGTTCATTCTCTTTGCTCTCTGATCTCTCCCTGCTCTTAGTTTTCCTTCCAATTGCCAAACTTGCCATCTCGTGTGTTCCCAAAGGGAAGCAGCAGAGATGGTAAGGAGTGCTCTGCTTGGCTCATGCCCTGTGCTCTGTATGTGCATTTATAGGTATGGAAAAGCATGAAATACTGGAAAGGAACACAAAGTCTTTTCTTTAAAGCAAGGCAAAGTTCATAGAAAGAACTGTAAGACAAAATTTCAAGTCAGATTATTAAGGAAAAACAAAACAAACCCAACAACAACAACAGAATGACACAAACCAAACAAACACCTCAAAACCCCCCAAAATAAAAAGTTGTGGTACTTACTTACACTTCTACCACAGATGTCTCTGTTGAGGGGGCAAAGCTGGACTGCAGCTTTGCTCCCAAGGGAAAGGTGTGTGGCTGTGTTTGGATTCACTGCATCCAGGGGAAGTGGGAGGTTTGCTGGGTGGGAATGGGTTACAGTGCTGAGATCTGAATCCCCAGAAGAGCTGCTGCAGATGTCCATCCTTGCAGGATGTAGATGGGCAGATCTGGCTGATGGTCTAGGACTGTTTATCATAAGACTATAAAAATTGGATGCTGGAAAAAGACAAGTCTTTGACTCTCAAGTACCAGCATACCTGGTCTTGGTAGCAGGTGGCCTCATGCTTCACTTATGTGACTCTTCCCTTAGGATGCTAGAAAGATAAAGCATGTCCACAGCCCACTGGAGGGTCTGGGTGACAGGGTGAAACTTACTCTGAGACATCTCATTTGTATGCTCCATCCCTATCTGTCTGTTTTATTATTTATTCCTGTGGCTTTCCCCCTTTAATCTCACTTTTCAAAAGCCTAATTTTCTCGTGCTATCATTCTGTATTGTGATGTATCATGAGTCATGCCCCATATACTGAGCAGTAATAGTGCATGCAAAGAGAATTGTACTGGCCAACATATCTGAAGAAAACATCATTTTTAGAAAGCGGAATCTGCCATGTTGCAGCAGAGCTAGTTTCAAGTTCTGAATCTTAATGAAGTTGCTACCTGAACTATTTTTTTTAGATTTCAGTTCTTTGAGATTTATTTTCAATACATGTGGTTACAACGGCATTAAAAAACATCTTAAAAGACAGCAGAACAATTCTTCTGTGAAGCCAGCAGGACTGTAATTAGTATAATGTCCACTAAATGACAGCCCAGTGTGTGAACTTCACTCACAGCTGCTTTGGGTGTTATCAGTCTTTCAAGACTTAGACTGAGCCAAGTCATGCAGAAACAGTGTTTATCTTTGCATTGCAAATATGACTGAGAGCTTATTATGAACCTCTCCGATTTCCTCAAGATTGATGCTTTAGATCAACCTGGCTTTGTGTGCTCCAGCCTAGCAGCTGAACAGGATATTTATGCAAAAAAATTATTGCACTAAATATTGAACTTTGAATAGAAGGCATGAAATATTTATTAACATTGGTCTTTTATTCTGCAGGAAATAAAAAGTAACTATTCTTCACACTTGTAGAATAGGAATCAGTTGTTAGCTCCAAGAGGTGGAAGACATTTTATTTTGACATCCATCACAACTCTGAGGGAACCCTTTCAGTTATTTTTGCTTGTTTGTTTGTTTGTTCATGTTTTTTAATGACAGTGAAAGGAAGGGTGTTGACTGAGAGGCTGCTAATTTATCTGGAAACCATCACTCCAGGACTAAATTGGCCCTGATTGCTTTTCTGGATTCACTCGGAAATGGATATTCTGGGCACAGAGAAGCTGAAAACTTAGTCCTGGTTGCTTCTGCCTCAGTTTAAGTACTGTGAGTTATTCAGTAACAGCCAAGAGAAAAAATTTGACTTTTGAACATAAGACTGTCTCTGAAACACAATTTCAGTCCTGTTTCCTCCTTTCTTCTGGATAGTAACAAATTGTAGCCAGCTGTTAATATCAGTGAATTTAATTAATTTTTCCTCCTGGAAACCTTTCTGTTTCTCAGATTTCCTCTGAGAGCAAAGCTTTCTTTCAGCAGCTGCTTCAACTGGGATTCTGCCTGTTCCCATGTGTGCTTTCACTGTGTTGCACCAGACCTTCACAGAAAATCCAAATAGTCTCCACATATTCTTCCACAAGGAAGAATAACAGACCCTGAAAATAGACACCACATTAATTCTGTAGCCCTACTGCGTCCTTACAGCATCTATTTTTCATGGTAAATTTTTTTTTCCTAATGCCCTTTTGCTATAGAAATGGCAATTTCTAGAAACTGAAGTTGGGATTTTTTGAGATTCCGGCTCTGAACATGCCATCAGAATTTTTTTTTCCACAGGAATGAGGCAACAAGTTTATTTAGTAGCGAATGTATTGAGCTTAACGAAGAGGTGAAAGTAAACAATATGAAAATTGATTGTTGTTAAAAGATTATGTGTTGGTCAAATCGAATCTCCCAGTGACTTATGAGTGCAGGATTTTTACTGCTGAAAACAGTAAAAAACATTTCTTCTCCAGTTGTTCTTAATGTAACACATTTCAAAGGAAAGGCCTCATGAATCTTTTCGGTATTTTTAGATAGTGGGCAGATTTTATTGTGTTGTGTTGGCTCTCCAAAGCAGGCTATTTCCTCAGGTTTTGGCACCTCCTCCAGAAAGGAGACAAAAGCAGGAGATGCTTCAGTCTATTATCTGCCCTGCAAAACAACCCACAGCGAGTCTGCGGCAAATCTGAGAGGTGAGTGGTCAGCAGGAGCCTCCCAGTAAGGCCTTCACACAGAGGAAAGCTCGTGTGAGGAGGTGGGTGGAATTGGTGGTGGTTGTGCAGAAAGCACATGATGCATAAAACCAGCTAAGGGTAAAATGAGAGCTCATTCAATCCAGTGGCTGCAGCATTCCAGGATAAACATCTGCAGCATCCCTGAATCTGACCGGGAGAGAAAACTTTGTCACAGAGATGCATAACACAACCATGGCCTGAAGCATTCTTCTTCTGGAGCCTCAACGGTGGCTGCTGTTTGGCTTTCACTGCTTTATCTGCTTTATCTGTGTGGTACTGACATGGCTTACATAATTAGGAAGAAAGGCAGAGTCAGAGGTTTCCAGCTGAATAACTTAAAACAGTAAATAAACTGGGATTATCACTATAAACCTTTTCCTCCATTCTTTTACTGCTTTTTCTTTTTACCTTACAGCTCATTTTCAACTTTCCATCTTTGTCAGCTAAGATTCCTCACTCATTTTCTCTTAATACTAGTCCAAATCTGTTGCCTATCACCTGCTACTTACTTTGAATAAAGAGTCTGTCCCCATCTTACTCATTTCAATTAATTGCCATGCTTAAATGGTCTTCTACAATCCTCCCTAACCCCAAGGCAATTCTTATTTGCTGTCTTGATAGGTGATTAATGACTTTCCATTCCTGGAACCGATGTGAAAGACAAAAGAGAAATAAGACAACTGAAAAAAGAGTCTCTTTTCTAACCTTTCTTTCACCTCAATCATTTCAGGAAGGAAGACCAGAAGGGTAATAAATGTTTCATTCTTCTTCAAGTAGCATCAGCTCTGTTGATACCCAGTGTTAATTACCTGAAAAATATTTAAATGAGGGAACACAACATGCAAAGAAAAAGTCCTTTTCTCTGGTCAAGTTGAACTGATGGCACAAAATACATTTATTCTGTGCCTGCTGACACTGTTTACACTATTTCCCTTTAAGCTTTTATGCTGCTCCCCACAATCCTGACAAGCCTTAGAACAAGAGCAACACATTTTGTGAATGCCATTTTAGACTAACCCCTGTGTGCCCTTGGAGTTAATCTAATTCAGCCCAGAGTGATTTAGAGAGCACTGCTTGCTGCCCAGTGTTTGTCGTGTGGTAACACTTTGGGCTCTAGAGGTACAAGACACAAAGCGCTTTACAATCTTTACTCACTTACCATGTTTAATGGATTTTTATCACGCTTGCCCACTGGTTCTCAGCCCTCATGTCCCAGTTCAGCAGGTGGGACCAGTTGTCACTATGTGGGAGTGATCAAAGCTATGTATTCTACCCCCTCTATTAATTCCCAAGGTCAATGGCCCATTTGCAGCAGCTTCCCAGGGAGTCGTTAGCACCTCCACTCCCAGCCTGAGGGGGCGTAGGTGCTAATGGGCCCTCAACAGTTCAAAAATACCCCATGACTCACAGAGTTAATCACCCATAGTGTGAGTCCCAGCGCCGGGGGAGGGTACAAAAGGGGTAGGTAAGAAGACCTCGGGAACCTCTCGTCGGACCCAGAGGAGCAGCAGGACCTCGACAGGAGGAGACCACCACTCTGGACCAGACCGCAGCCATCACCTGTACCAACAAGTTTTTTCACTTCCTTTTGCTTTGGACTTGGGGGAACCATGCGGGTCTCAGCACAAGGGCTAACAAACCCCTTTGGGTTTGTACCCCAGGGCACTGGGTTATACTGCTGGGTTTTGGGAGTTGACAGCAATTCCCCTTTTGCGTCAGTGTATTTACTGTATTATTATTATTAAATTGTAGCTCTGACTTATAATCTCTCTTGTGTTGAGTTCATTTCTCCTGCTGGTTTACCTCGAAACCAGCACACCTCAGTAGCACGGGTGAACACGGATCCAAGCATCACACAGAATACAACTGTAGTGATATTGCACTTGAGAGAGATGAAGGGGTTTAAATGATCCATAGAGTCTTCTCCCTTCCCTTCATCTTCCGTAGGGCAAAACAAACTTCCCAACACGTCCTGCCTATTTGAGTGATGATCTGTCACACTGGGCATTGTTGTAAGTGCTTGACTGCAATTTGACATGCAACTGTGTCTTTTTACATACTCCAAGTCTCCTTGTGCCATCCCCAACAGGGTGAGTGCTGTCTCCATTCCTCATCATCACTTGGATCTGACTGGGGAAATGTTAGCTGGATCCTCCTTCCTACAGTAATCTCAAACCCATGGTTAACTAACTGGCTTATTCTTCAGCCTGCAGCTTAGTAGAGAGTCACCATTCTTCCACAGTTCTGTGCAAAGCTGATAATCCTGTTTAAGCATTAAGGGACTTGTGGTGATGTGAAAGATTAGAAACAGACTCTCCAGAAGCAGGAATGGCATATTTAGTTTATTTAAGAGTAATTTGTGTCCCTGTTTTCAATTCCTACTGAGACTCACTGTTTTAGGGCTGCCTAGAATATGGCTTTGATATTTTTTGTGGTGTTTTGGCTTTACTAAAACCAGTTGATTTAATATTAGTCTAAATCTGGTGTGCCTGTGGGGGTATTACAAAAGCTGCTTAGCAGGTGCCACTATTAAAGCAATGAACCCTAAAAGTAACATCTGTCTCATCCCACCCAGGCTCTCTGATGATAATTACATCAACTGCTATATTTCTCATTAGCACTGGCAGCTCTTCCTTCTTTGCTCCCAAGACAGTGGAGAGGGGAAGATGCTTACCATATCTTTGTTTGGATTTCACTGAGTGTGTGCAGAATCTTCATGTTTTCATGGGGAAACTCAGAGGCTGCAACATTACAATAGATGCTGCTCCATGGACTTGCCAGGTCTTTCCCTGACTGATCTGAGACCAAAGCCACAGTGATGTTGCTTAAAAGAGGGTGAAATCTTACTTACAAGAGGGCAACCGCTTTGAAAGTTGGCTATGAAAGTGGCATTACTCTGAAGGATCAGGCAGTCATCCTGATTTTTTAGTTAAAACATGCCAAACCCACTACCTTGTGGTGTCTGCAAAAAGGACTTTTTGGGGCTGAGGATGATATGACTTAGTCTGGAGGTGGAACAATCCAACAGGAACAAGAGAAAAATGACCATTCTTATTACCTGCACCACCCAGTGCCACACTGATCAGACAAGCAAAGGAGTTCACTCACAGGCATAGCACTACAGGCAAGAAGCTCCTTTGATGCCTCTGGACTTCTGCAGATTGTTTCATTAATTCCTAGCATTAAATGTGACTAGTGAGCTAAATCTATGACAGGCTTAATTGGGGCACTAAAGCATGAAGACTTCTTAAAGAGCTCTTAAAACTCAAGAAATTAAGGAGCTTCCTTCTCAATTAGCAGACTTGGTGTAACGAGTCTGAGGGGAGAGTACAATGCAGTCAGACAAAGAACTGTATGTCTGCTCCAGCATCCCACCTCTCAGCTGATCTGTTATGATATATGGGTTTGTGTCTTGGGGTGTGTGTGTGTTATGCAGAGAAGCAGACAGCACTTTTACAACTTTTGCTAATGTCACAAAAGCCAACATGAAGGCCACTGGGATTTTTGAGGAACCAAATCAGAATGTGATGACCCATGAATAAAGTATGGTCAGCCCTGGGCAGAAGTTGCCAAACCTCTGACAGGGAAGTGGTGCTTTCTGCACAGCTAACATTCCCCACCCCTGCTGCAGCACATCTGAGACCTAACCTATAAACAAGACTGCATTATGCCTGCAGGAAGCATGTTGTAGGTATAGGTATGCCCCACCTGTCACCTGTTATTTGCACAAAACCCATGCAAGTGTGCAGGATACAGAAACTGTCCCAGCTAACACTGTGTGCAGACTTGCATGTTCCATCACACTCCTGGGACTCAGATGGAGGGCTAGCACAGGTTCTTTGTGGTGTCTCTAGGGTCTTCAAAGAGTAGTGCCTTGCAAGCAATGTAGAGGATGGCAGTGGTTTTGATGCTGCAGTCTTCACGCAGCATTATGTTTCTTCCAGCCTGTGCATGTGGGTGCTTTTGGTCTCCTAAAGGAAAGTGGGAAATGCCTTGAAGTCCAATGAAGATTTATGTACAGGAATTAAACTGATTTTTTGTTCCTCTCATAATACACCTGTGGATGTTTCAGGATGTCAGTAAAGCAGATTTGCCTGCCAATTGTACTAATAATCTGTATTACAGTAACCTCTAGAAGCCACAGGACTGTACACGTCTCTACAGAAAAACTACAGCCATTTAAAAACTACATGTATAAGATGAAGGTTAAGAGTAAGCTATTAATTTTGTCTTGGACTATTTTTGTGTATTTACCATTTTGTTTACATGATAAAACGCTGCTAACTCTATAAACAGCAAAAACCCTCTACCTGCTCCAATGGGCTTTTCTAAACTGTCCCATCACAGTATTAGGTATCATTATAGCTGCAGTACCATTAGATGAATTACTTCATCATGGTAAAGCAAGAAATTGAAAATATGGGATCTGGGTACTGTTTTTATGGGATAACCACAGCAGCCTGGGCTTACTTCTTCCCTGGGCAGCTGATATCTCATTCCTGGCAGGACTGAACTTCAAATGGCTTAGTCAATTAAGCCAACGTGGATAGCTGTGTTTCAGTAATACATACCACATGTACTGACAGCTTAGTTTCCCCTGTGCCTGGTAAAGTAGGATGATGTACTTTAGCCCTGCCTGCAATCACAGAAGAGTGGCAAGCAAGTCTGCTGTGGTTGATTAGAAGCCTGATCACACTCAATCCCACTAATCAAATAATTCAGCTTCCCAGTACAAATCTGGGGCTAGTGAGTTCTGGTTAAGTGGTCTAATATGAACTTGTAAAAACCCACAAGACTATGATTCCTTGAAGCAGGATGAATTGCAAACCAGAGGGCTCTGCTGTCCATCTTCAGTCCTGACAGATGTACAGGTACACCAGTGGGGCCAGATGTTGTCCAGCTGGAGATCAGGGTTTTTCCATTAAGTCACTCCACCGAAATGCTAATGAAGACCTTTGCCCTCCCTCTCTTCTTTCTGTTTGAGTGTTGGTGCCCATGGAAAGAAAAAGGGTGTCTGCAAGGAACTGCTGTTTACTGGGGGATGTTGTCAACATAGAAAAGTCTGGCAACACCTTCCTGCAGAGGTGAATTTCTGACTGTGCCTTGGATAATATAAACAGGAAGCATCGCCTGTGGCAGGAGGAGAAAAGCCAGGGAGGAGAAACCTTTGCAAGGCTGAGCACAAAGACATCTGATTAGGATGTGGAGTGAGTAAAAGAGAAAGCAGGAGAGATTTGCATTCACTTTGAATTTCTTGAGCCAAAATATGGGGACAGAGAGTAATGAATAATCTGAATGGGCTAAAAGCAGAAATTATTCTCCAATGTTTAGTATCACTCATGTAATACTAGGGCCTTAGAGACCTAGATTTCTTCCAAAGGCTCAAAAGAAGGTAATTTTCCCCTTCCATTCTTCATCACATGGGAATGGACCTTCTTCCTCCCCAGTGCTGGTGATGATACAGCTCACAGCTGTCCCATATACCTTTGTAAGGGGTTTTTCTATACAGTTAATAGATGGCCATGTGGGAAGGCTGTTGAGCCATAGTCAATGCCAGCTTTGCCTTTTTTGGGGCAACTTGCTTGACAGGAAACATTTAACAGAGCAGATGCATTGGATGGGTCTGAAAGGTTTTTTCTGGCAGGACAGAGCGTGAGCCTCAGTGGATATAAAACAAGGATAGCAGGTGAAAAAGGTGCTGCAACCTGCCCAACCTGAGAAGGATCAGGAGCAGAGGAGAGGAGTGATACTTTGCAGGGAGACACAAAGAACCACCTCTTTCCACAGTGCAGTTTGTAATTCTGTAGGGGTCTGCAGGAGGCCAGACTCCAGGGGTTTGGGGACTGCTGCTGACACACTGGCTGCTTGGTTTGGCTGCTGTTTGCTTAGGATTATTTTGGTTATTTTCTTCTGTCAGACACAAGGGCAAACAGTTGCCAGCCAGCAACTGAACCAGCATGACCCCTGGAAGGAAAAGCAGGTGGAAAGGGTCTCTGCTGGCATGGGGTGGGCAGTTTGGGAAGAGCCCAGAGGTCTGTTTTGCAGTTGTGTTCATGCATCTGCCGTGTTGTCTTTAGAAGAGAACATGGTGTGGGAGCTGCTTCCCTGGCCACCCAGACTGGCCCCGCCAAGGAGAGAGGGCTACAGAGAGGGTTTGCTTCAGTACCACAGCACACTGCTTCTTTTAAACACTGAGCACAGCTGTCTGGTGTTTTTTTTACTATTTGTGATGCAAAGCTGAAACAAGTCTCATGGTCTCTCAGTTTTGTGTTGTCAGTTCCTGACCCTGTCAGATGGCAAACCACTGGTAGCATAGTAATTAATCAGATATTGATTTACTTCATAATAATGAAGGTAAATGTATGTGCCTTTCTCATGGTGTGCATGTGAGACTGACCAGCAGTTTTTAAAGCCTTCTGGCTTGCTCTCCTTCAGCCCTCCCAGGATACGTTATTATTTACTTCTATATCTCATTATTTTGAGGCACCTAGATCAAAGCAATACGATTTACATGATGTTCTGACAATGATTTCAGGCTGCCACTTTGTACGTGGCATGCAGTCCTATCTTTGCCCAATGAATGACATGCATTTTGGAGCAGTGAGCATTTTGACTGTGCTCCATGTATTGCATTATCTCCAGTTCAACTGCTGTAACTCTGGCTTTATGTGTTATATACATTGTCTAACACAGCCAAAACTTTTAGACTTCTTTGTCCATTTAAACTCCTGCCTCAGTACATACTGGACACCAATCACCACCCTAACTAGGTGCTGAGCACAGTAAGATAAGGAAAAATTCAGTCAAGGCAGATTTTTAAGGGCATGTGCTCTTGTAGTTGGGTGGATGTTAATGAATGTAAGACATACAAACATATTTTTATATGTTTATGTGTTGCTTGTGTGTACATGAATAAAATAAGTAATTAATTTAAGCTTATTTCATTGAAAAAATTACATTAATTTAGGTAAGTGCTGTAACAGAGTCCCTTGGGCACTCAGGAGATGGACACACATCCTGACCTGCAGCAGTTCTACTACAGTTTTTATGGGCCTCTTTTGTACAGACCCTGCCAAGAGTTCATTCTCCAGGCACATAGCAGGTTTCTATATAAAGAATGGTTTTAAAAATAACTCTCATGTACCTCTTAGATTCAGATGCTCTTTTTTAGCCATGGAAAACTCAACGTTGTGATGACATATATTCCCACTGGAGGAAATATTTATTCTCCTCGCTCTACAAAATGTAGTGTGCAAAATCTGGATGATAATTTGGGACTGTATTTATTATGAAATGTCTCAAATATGAAATTAAACATTTGTGTTGGTCTGATCCTATTTGTAGTAAAGCAAAGTATAGAAGGAATATGCATGGGAATATAATTCACACTCCTCCCTCCTTATATTATAAATGTTCTATTTAGGAAGCCACCCTTACCCATCAGCCAGTAAAGAAAATTCTATAGAAAGAGAAAGGGGAAAAAAAGGTACCTCTTCCATAATTTCTAATAATAACCATAACCAGTAACTTCACACTGTAAAAAGTACAGGATATGTGGTAGTCAGGTGTATCTGATACAGATATATATATGTTATACCAACATACCCAGAAATTAGGGCTAGGAATTCTTCTGTTGTGGTAGAGATGTTATGTATGTGAAGGTCTACATCTATCCCAGCTATGCAATATTACCATGGCTGATGATGGGTAGAAACAGGCACTTGTGAGGCACAATCTAGATCATGCAAAAATCAATCAGATGAACCATAGTGCTGAAGTGTCTGTTAGTCTCTTTCCAGGGAAAGGAGAAAGCAAACTAATTTACTAGCTTAGTTGTAGACATTTACAGTCAGATCAAACAAATTGCATCACAGGCTTTTGGGAGAACAGCAGTATTGGCTAGCCTTTTGCAAGATAATGAACTCTGGTCCCTGTGGCATTCAAGGATTCTTTTTAGTGTGAATTTAAATGGGATAAGATTGATATGGCATACTGCATTTATTCAGCGCCCCTTACGGAAAGAAAGACGTAATTTAAGTGCTCAATAAATCGGACTTGTCTGCACATATTTAAAATAAATGAGCTGGGCTCATATTCCAAAGATATCAGTCTAGTTCCATTTTAGACAACCTACATGGTCTCCAGTGGCTTCTTTAGAAGGTCACAGCTCTTCCAAACCTCTTGTATCACTGCCTCCTGACCCTGTGTAGGTTCCTCTGATGGCACTGAGTGCTATACTTAGTCAATTGAATCTCAACAAATAATTAGAAAAAAGGCCTGAAAGCAATTCTAAAGATATACAATGTTTGTAGGAATAAGTGAGATAGTTCTCTTGGGGCAGTGAATCCACCAATGACTCAGTGCTGTGTTGCAGCACTCATCTCCAGAGGAAGTCACTGAGTCAAAATGGACAAGTGTAGAAAAAGGTGATGGCAAACTGGGATGCTGTGTTATTTACTGATGTGAGGAGATCATGATTCAGGCAACTCATGTTAATCAGCTGTTCCTAGAACTTGTGAAAATATTCTGCAGCGAGTTTTATGCTGTGGTGAGAGCCTGAGTGGATGAAAATACATTCTGATCTGCCAGAAACAAATGTTCAGGATGCCCCACCACTAAACTTCACTGAGAGTCTAGACAAGGCTACATACATTGTGGAAGAACTACTTTAGAAATGGTTTGCTAAAAGTGGCGAATACAAGTGCTGTAGATTTTAAATGGAAATGCTCAATAACATCTGTTGCTGATGGGTTTAGTGAATGTTCTTGAAGGTGGATAACTGAAAGTTTATATAGTCTGATGCAAAGAATCTGAAAAACATACACTTCTATTCTCCTTCCAACCATCACATAGTCTTTATTAAGCAGAATATTAAATTAAATATGAACAGCATTTATCTCCTAAAATTCAATCTTTCTGAGCATATGTCAGACAAAGTCCATTCCATCTTCTGTCTGATTTTTAACTGCTTGCTAAAGCAGTACCTCTTGCAACTGCAGATGACAGGAAACAAAAATATGACATCCTTGTCTGGATTCAGAGTAAGGCATCCAAAATAAATTTGAGTAAAATGACCTTAATTCAACAAAGTCTTTCAACTTTAAGCATGTAAATAGCCAATGAATCACATGCTTAAAGTAAGACTCATGTATGGTATGTGATTCTTGCTAAATTAGGCATAAATTATATCTACATATCAAATGGCAGCAAAAGTCCAGTAAAAAGAAAAAAAAAACAAAGCAAAAAAACCCCCAACCAACCAAAAAAAATCAGAAAAACAAACCTCCCGCCACAAATTAAAGATAACCATGAAAGCTTTGGTTCAGAAGCAATAGTTTCTCAGATATAATGCAGTCCACATAAGGCCTGTTTTTTTTTTTTACTCAGTCACTTTATTATTTATTGCTCAGTATCAAAAGGAATAAAACTGACATTGATTAAAGGCCATTGTGATTTGTAGGTAATATTCATATAATTCTTTGAATAGTATGATACACATTGTAGGGATAAATCAAAGTCATAGAAGTCTGAAATAGGAGGGAATCACAGTATGATGCAATCATGTAAACAATAGCACATATGTATAGATTAATAGAGATTTCCTTTTGTCCACTTGACAGGCCTGATCAAAAGTAGCAAATATTTTAATTATAACAAACACTTGAGATTTTCCTTTGAACAGGTGTATATATATATATATATATAAAAATCTCATAAAGTAGAGTGGATTAATATGTCTCTACTGCTTTTCCTCTTGATCTTTAAGGCTTATCAGAATCCTCTCCCACTGAGTTTATTGATTACTTAGGAATACTAGCTGAGCAAATGTTGTTTGAAATAAAAAAAAATAGTTGTTGATATTCCCACAGAAGATACAAAATCAGATACTTTTGATCAGCCAGGAGGTTGTTAATAATTAGTATGGGCTGCTTACATTACAAAGGGCCATGTTTCTGCAGCTGACAGCCCTGCAACTTCCTCCTTTGCAATGAAATGGTACATAAGAGCTGCAAAAAATGTCTCTGAGAGGCTGAAGATCAATCTGCTCTGTGAAATTCTGGTCAAGCGTAGAGTTGCCATGGATTTCATAAGGCTTTGAGCAAGATCAGCTATTTGAATAGGGCAACTCAACTATTGAGACCTGGAATATGTAACACAGACTTAAACTGCCTCAGTGTATGGGAGCAGGACAGGTAACTTCTTTTCTAGAAGCAGCCTCAACTTTGCAAAGTCCTATACTAGCCTAGCTTACAATATCAGGATTTAGGACATCAGTTTGGGTTTAATCACAGAAAAGACAGGCATTCAGTTTCAAGATAGTCAAAGAAGGCATGAATTCAGCAGGGAGCTTTAGAATAGGGCTTAATCTCTATGTCATAATACATGCTAAGCTGCTTAAGTGTTATTTGGTGCAATTACATCCAATTAAATATTTGGAAATTAGATTCCCTGTCTTCAAACATCATCGGGCTCCTGCTTGATGAGAGGATTGACACTGACTGACTTGTGAAATTTAGTCAAGACCCTCAGGTCCCACAGACAGCTCTCCAGGTATGGGAAGGTTCATGTGCCCAAAACGTGTTTGAAGGTGGAGGCTTACATGAACAAAACAGAGTTGTCTGTGAAGTCTCACTAGAATGGAGAGGACTCAAGGGAGGGTCATGGTGGTTTATACCAAAGAGAAATCCATGTCAGTCTATTAACTGCTGAATCTGCAAACCTTCTGTGTAGCAAATGAAGAGGATAGCTTTGGTGTGTGAACACAACAACCAAGACACTCAGTAGCTTTCTGTCATGAGCTCTGCATTTTGATAATTACAGACTTCACTCCTATGTGCAGCCTGTCCTTTCCTAGCATTTTCAGTCTTCCAGGGGTTAGTTAAATGTTGTATTTTTTATAAATAGGATTATTATATAAAATCTTTTAGTGCAATAAACACAGAAAAATATAAAATGTTTCAAGCCTGTGGCTCTCTCCCAGCGTTTAGCTCATATTCTGTATCACCAGATAATGGTGAAGGAAACAGAGAGGTATGTTTCCAAACAGGCTTGTGAATAGGAGGACTGACTATTTTTGTGAGCTATGAGAGCAGCCATCACACCCGACATATGCTGAGAGCTTTTGTTCATGTATAGAGAAAACAAAGGACACACAGGTTCCCTACTCTTTCATAGGAGAAGATTGCACAGAAAGTTGCCAGCTTCCAGGGCACAGTGCATTTCTCAAACTGACATTCACATGGTGTCTCCAAAGTAACCAGTTGTGTATATAAATACCAGGACTAAACGCTTAAACTTGTTAGCTGATACTGGGGACAGAACTGTAGAACCACAGCCAGACTTTACTACAAGCACTGGACTGTAGTACAAAGACAGTTTGAACGGTATTTCCCCCTCCCCCCCCGAAATACACACTTCAAACAAGAGAGCAGTCCAACAGTTTTCTAAGACACAAGAACAGGACACAAGTTTAGTCCTTCAGAACAAGCTGTCTGGATCCATCAGGGTTGTAGCAGCCATCTTGCACCAGAAATCAGCCCAGGCTTTTCTTTATCCTTACCTCATTTCTGTTAGTATCCAAGGGCCTCTCATTTCTGTGGTGGTTTCTGACTGTATTTTCTTTCAAACATCCAACTTTTCTTATTTCTTAAGTGTTGATGTGGCAGTCTAAAAGTCTTTTTCTTCTTGTTGCAGTTTTCTCACTATTTCCCTGAACATCTGCAAGACAGCCCATCTGGGTTGACACAGTGTGAGATGAGGCAGACAGGCATTGCCAACAAAGGGCTCCTACTGCAGCGAGTGGGCTGTTGAGATCAGATGTTTTCTAAGACGTCTATGGGGACAAAACCTTTCTTCTTCCCACTGTATACTTTGATAAAGCCATCGTGTTCCTTTTCAGAAGTCACACAAATCTGAATACAAAGAAGGTATGAAAATATTAAACTCTTTGCCATGATCAAAGAGACAAATTATTCCAGAGGATTTATCAGGTAGGTTAGACATCCTGCTAGTTGCTTCTATAAGCAGAACAATCCCTTTTGGACTCTCACTGCTTTGATAATAATCTCAGACACATATATTTAGAGAGTTAACTTTCCCGTCTCCCTGAAGTGCCACATATACATGAGACATTAATATTGTTAAGAACTTTGTGGCTGATAAAAGATTTTGAAACCTGAATTATTACTTCAGTCTTCTGTAATGATTATGCTTTAGTTGTCTGTATATGAGAGGAATGGGTATTTCAGATCAAGAGCCAGCTGACTCCCTCAGCAGCTGGTGGTGAAAAGTGATCATGATGCCAAGGTGGGTCACTTGTGGACACTGACCTGAATGCAAACATATTCTCTTTTGAAAATTTAAAGAGCCTAGGTACTTCTTAGATGAGCAGTGGATGAGGTTACCTACTCAGCCCTTGCACTTACAGATGCCTCTTTTGGATACCAAACTGTGAGACCCGAATCCAGCTGTGTGAGTGTGTTTGCGTGACACCTACTCCAAACAGAGGCAGTTGTTGTGGAATCATATGGTCTTTACAATAGTACAAGTATTACATTGTAGTAAAGGTTTTCTTTTCCCGAAGACCTTCGTGATCTGGGGCATTTCCATTTTAAGTCCCTTCTTGAGACATCTGGTAATGGCCGAGCCATTTGAAAGCCTAAGGGCACAAATACTTCAGACTGGGGACTTGAGCACAGCACCACACAAAATAACAAATTATTTTCAAACATCTATCTCAAAGAACTATATATTTCCTGCTAGTCAAACAAGGTTAAAATGTTGCTGGAAAACTGATGGGCCTACTGAGACTACTTGACTCACTGATTTCTCATGATGTCAGCGCCAGCCCTCTGTCTCAACTAACACTCATCTCTGTCTGCTAAGTATTTGTGGTGTTTATTTACAATAATTCAGAGGGTATGAAACTAACAAAAAATAGCTCTGAAGTGTTCCTGGGTAAATGCATTTCAGTGTGACTTATGGGTGACATCTAAATACCACACCTGAATTCTGGGCCAGCTTGTCCTGTTGTTACCTACATAAAATTTATTAGCAACACTGATGCTGCCAGAGGGAAATAAAATGTCATAAGAGGGAGGTGAAGCTGCTTTGTATTTGCCCCCTCCAGTATTTGGAAATAGTGAGCTGCATCTCTGTACCTGCAAACAGAGTTTTGGAAAGTAAATAAACTCATTAATTTTCTTACTTAAATTTACCTACTCAGCTCTCACTGAATTAGATCCCTGGGGCAGAATGACTGAGCACATCAACAGGTCTGACATGCAATTAAAAAGAATAATGTATTGTTGTTTTGGCTAAATCACATGGAAAGCATGGGAGAGGTATAGAATTGATGTTTAGTTTAGGTTTTGTTGCAAAACAGCCAAGCTCATTTATGCCATGAATCCCCAGTACAGCATCTGCTTCCCTTGCAGTCACACTGCCATTCAAAGCAGAGTGGTGTAAAGCACATGTACACAGAAAGGTGCTTCTGACTGCTGTTAGATGTTGCTCTCTGTCTCTCAGAGAGACTATGAAAAAGCCAGAAAAGAAGTACAAGACTAAGGATGGCTAAGTATGGCAGACTACAAGTGTGGGAAAGAGCATTAGTTGTAAGATGCTCCTCAGCTGATCCTTGTGCTGTGAGCCTTTGCAACTTCTCCATAACTAGACCTGGCTGCTTAAAAGAAAAGCCTCACTCAATGTTTTTCTCTGAACTGGAGATGTCTGCAAAACATCTAGCTTTTAGCTAGAATCCACAAAATAAACACATGTCCAGCAGGTCTACACTGCTCACTAACCATGCTGCATTGTCTGGTGCTGTATAGAACACCTTGCAAGAACAGACTGCTTCTCCATGTCGACTTGTATTGCGAGAAGAATGGTTTGTGGACAAAAGAATAATATTGATCTTTCTGAACACTGTTTTTCTTCATTTTTATATTTTTGGAGTGAAAAATATAGCAGATTCATTCTTTTTCCAGGTGGTTTTGTTGTTGTTCCCCTCCTGCTGATTCTTCTGCTGGTTTGAGTATTCCTTGAGTGTAGTGATCTGCTATAGCAATAACTTTAGAGCCTCACTGGGCATGAGGAGTACAAGGCCTTTATGTAATAACTTCTCACACTCTACATACTAATACACAGATCTGAATTCCTCCAAATTCCGGCTGAAATTCTCTTAACACTAAGACACTAAGCCTTGCATGTGTCAGACAGAGTTTTTTCCCATTACTTTCCAAGGAAGGAGAAGTTTCAGGGGCAGAGTGAGCTTGGCCATAATATGCCACACTTTCATAGTCCTGGGTGACTCAGGAGGTCTTCTGGGACTGTGACAGCTCCTGGAGCTCTGCAAAGACCTGGAGCTGCTCCAAATTCTGCAGTTTCAGAAGAGTGAACACAACACCATCTTTGGCCACTTTTGCCCTCATCCTCTTTTATGAATGATGCTGAAGATTTCAGCCACAAATTGTAACCCAGAGGATTTGGCTCTTGACTTTCTTATGTAGGTAATGTAACCACAGATAAGTGCTTGGTAGTATCCAGAATTTTGGATTCCACCTGATGAACTGGCTACTGTTGGGGACTAACCCTGATGACAGATGGTAAAGATGATGGTTGTTAAAGCACAAGGTGCCACAGTTACCATAACTGATTATGGTTTCCTGGATAAAACTGGAAACTGCTTAAAATGGCAGCTACTCGGGCTGACATGTTTTTGGGGGAAGGCTGCTGGCCTGACGGAAAAAGTGAGCCAAATCAGCCACTCTCCAGTGAATTTGGTAGGAACACAAATGGAGACAAACTGTTGGGTTTTTTTCCCCTGCAGTCTGGCTCAAGAAATTAGTAGTGCAGTAAGCCACAGGCTAAGAAATCACAGCTTGGGCTATTTCTCAGTCATTCAGTGATCTTCAGAATTATCTGAAAGTGAGATCTAATATTATAAAGTTACTTCCCCATTCTTTCATCTTATTTTGTTTAAAAAATATCAAATATACTAAAAAACCCCACCAAACAACTGTTCAGACCATGACTGTTGTCTGAACTTGTCAACATCTGCCCTGATAAATTTTATCTGTCAGTCAGTCCTGAGCAGATGGGAGACATGAGCAATTACTAAAAGATCCTTTAAGCTGCATGGTCATTAACACTTTCCTGTTCTTTTAAGTCCTGTGGTTTGAATTTGGCCTCAAGTAGCCAGTTTTCTTTGTCTGGGGGTAATTTTGAACTTGCCTCAGTCTTCTGCAGTTGTCTTCTCTCCTTTCTTCCATGTACTTAAACCATCTGTCAGCCATAGACTGGTTCTGATGAAGCAGGAACTTGGTTATGAAGACTCTACAGCTTCAAGAACAGTCCTAGAGCCTGCAGGCAGTGCCAGGTCAAAAGATCTGTAAGTTCAAGTCTTCTGTTTGTAAGAATGACAGCACAGGGACACTGAGTTTCTAGCACTGTGACCTGCTGCCAGTGCATTGAAGTTCTTGCCTATGTGAGCTTTG
Source organism: Sakesphorus luctuosus (assembly GCA_013396695.1). NCBI lineage: Eukaryota > Metazoa > Chordata > Aves > Passeriformes > Thamnophilidae > Sakesphorus > Sakesphorus luctuosus. The sequence goes on along the minus strand of VWZD01010106.1, from coordinate 794,531 downwards.
TGGATGGAAATGATGCGCAGTTCAGTTTTTCATACCCATTCAGTCACAGTGTAAATGATGACGACATGTTTTATGTCAGCTGTTTCATTAGACTTTGTTTTTAAACACCTGGACTGAACTGGACACAAAATGGCCTGTGCCCTTGTTTTGACTCTTGCAGATGTTGAGTGCCACTCAGTATCTCTGAATGAATGGAGACATCTATTTGGGCCCAGAAAGACATGTCGATGGAAATCAGAGACAGCTGGAAAAAGACCCTGTTCCCTTTTAGCCGAGCTGGGAAGTGCAGCAGTTACAGCTGGGGAGCACGTGAAGAACTGAGTTTAGGTGATGTAATTTGAATACATTGTCACTATAAGGAAACTGATTTTCAAAGGCAGCCGACTCATGCTCTTAGATGTTCAGCTTCTTTTAGAATACCCCAAGAATGTGGGGACATAAAGTAACTCCTAGACAATGAGGTGAAAAGCCAGGTAGCAACAAAGCATCCAGACTAATCAGAAGACCTGAGACAGGTAGATTTCCCGGGTCTGCAGACCTGGCCTGCAATCCTGCCTTGCTAAGCCTAGCCTGCCCCTCCTGAAGTGGCTGGATCATATCTGCACATAGCTGCTAATGTACCCGTGCCTAAAAGCCACTCTTTTGGAAATTCCTGTGTTAGGGTTTTGGGATAGGAGGAAAGTTTGTCCCCTGAATTGTGGTGCCAAGGGGACAGCAAGGCTGACAGCTCTGGTTTGGAGATTGTAGCCACCACAAAATAGTGGTCTCTTTGCTGTCACTGCAGAAGTTGGCTGGGAGATGTTTCAAGCAACAGGACTAGTTTACATCAGTGACATTTACAAAATATCCATCACCAAATGGATCTGTTGCATGAACTTTTATGTAAACTCACAGTGCACATCTGAGTGAGGAAAAGGGTTTCTGATTCCCAGTCTTGTTACAAATTATATGGTTTGGGGTCATTTCTATTGCACAAGATCACTTGCACAATTTAAAATCAATTGTCTTATTCAATCACAAAAAGCTCAGCACTAAAGTTTTCTGTATTAGTGTAACTGTAGATGTCAGAGGCAGCTAGGAAAGAGTATGAGTAGGGTTTTAAGCTGGATAAGAGGAGAAAAAACAGACATTCAAACAGTAGATTATTATGACTTCTTTAAAAATAAGGATGATTCAAAATGTTAAAGACATTTTAAGAGATGCTTTTCCAAATATTAATGATAAAGTAGATATAGTGATATTTTTTTTTCCTTTTGTGCACAGAGGTCAAATCAGAGCCTGGAGTCATGCAAGGAAGCATTTGTATAATGTATGGTAATGAATTCAGGTAGGCTAGGGCAGAAGTTACAGGCTGGAGAAAATTTTATATATCAAAGTGATGGTACAATTAATCAGAGTTGGAAATTATGCAGCTAGTATTGTTTGTAAGACAGCTTAAAAGAGCGGAAAGCCACAGAAATTGGCTGGGTTCGGTTTCCCTGTTAATAGTCTTGCTTTATTGATGTCAGGGGCTATCTCTGCCTCCCTCCCACTGATTCCTGATTGAGCCCTGGGGTGCCCAGTCATCTTCTAAATTGGTTTTACAACTCACAAATCTGTCAGTGAACCCTAAACTCCAAGATTTTGGTGTCTCTGAGGCAGCATATTTTTTTTTCCACACTGGGTTTCACATTTCATAGTGAAATTTTGAAGGGATCCTTTGTAAAGACCATCTCCTGCATTTTGCTAGACATGGGTAAGCAAACTGCGTTTTTATTTTGGTCCTTCCTTGACTATTGGTTTTGCCACAAAGGTTTGTATGAGGCTGAAATTCAAAATGATATTTCCAAGGCAGGAAAACTGCCAAGCAGTTCCAGAGGTCTCACTTACTGCACCTCAAACTTTGAAAATATCTCTGCTTGCCTAAAGTAGCTTTTCTCAAGGTAGTCATGTGGCTTTGTTGATGTGAATATATTACCTTTTGCCTTACAAGAATAGACTGTACCTGGGAACATTCTTCAAAGGCACAAAGGGCATAGAGACCTGCAGTATAAACCATGGATGGTATCAAGCAATATAATCAAAATTCATATTACTCTCACTGTATAAGTTTTTCTGTTGATGTATCATCCTTGCCTTTGTTGTCAGAGTGGCTCTGGACTCTTGTTAGACCACACGGAAATTGACTCAATGAATTAACAATAAAATTGAGGCAATTTGCTATACTAGAGTCACAAAAATTTATTAGACCAGTTAATGAGTTTTTCTAGCTAAAGTGAGACTTGACAGGAATTGGTAGCAATGAATAATCTCCCCTTCTTGCTAATATGGAAGAAGTTGGTGCTTTGCACAGAGTGGATACATTTCACTCACAACACTCTGAACTGTGCCTAGAGACAGCTAAAATGGGTGATGACATCCCATAGAAATTCCCAATAGAGCAAAAAACAAACAAACAAACAAATCTGCCAAAGTTTTCCCACAAGTCTCATTTGCATGGCCTCTTTTTATGTCTTCCCCTACTGCACCTCTATCCCTGCTTCACATGGAAAACAATGGAGAAACAAAGGACAGGAAGTAAGAGAAATGCCTGAAGAAAGAAGAAAGAGAATTTGAAATTTGACTCTGGAAATATAAAATAAAATTTTTAAGTAAAACATTCCCAATTACATATAAAATGTTTTTACACACTAAGAGTTTTTCCATGGCGAAGGCAGAGTTGTTCTGTTAAAAAAAAAGAAAAAAAAAGAAAAAAAAAGAAAGAAGACAAATAATTGTGGCCTGTGTTGAGGGGCAGCAGGAAACAGATGAGTGCCCATAGCCTTGTTGTGACTGTCCCACCTGGAAATTCCTCAAAATGGCCTTCAAGCTACTTCAATGTTCCCTTTTTACATAAATTATGTGAGAGTGGAGAGGGATCTGTTTGCTGCACAACTTTCCTCTCATGTCTCTGCAGTCTGATCTCTGCCCTGTATTTCACAACAAATATTTACTTCTTTCTTCCTCTGAAGCTTCTCTCACGTGGAGAGAGCACCTGACAGCATTCACATTCAACCTCAGCATTTGTGCAGGCTTGAGATAGAGCCAGAAAATTTTGCTAAAAAAGAGGAGGTAGTAGACAGCCAAGATGGATTCATCCCTTTCTTTACCTCTTGCCCTGCCAGAGATGATGAGGTACCCCTGACTTCAAGCTCCCTTGTGAACCTATTATTAAATAGGGACAATAGGAAGGTCCTTGTGTTTAGATGAACCTGCCAGACCTGCCCTACTTGGAAACTGTGGTCTTGTGAGAACTGAGGCAAGAAATTGGGTTCTTACTGCTTGCAGCAGCAGCCACATGAATAGAGATGATCTGGTATGCCCACTAATGGGAAGGGACACAGATCTTGACCATTCCTTCATGTTGACATGCCAAATTAAAACACTACAATTTCCCTAACCTTTGCCCTTGTGTATGGCTTATTCTAGAGTACAAACCCTGCAAAAGCTCTTGGTCTGCTTTGGTAATTTTTTTTTTCTGTGTGCACATACATAAAAAAATTAAAAGAGGTTCTGGGTAAAAAGTATTTAAGAACTTCATTACTTTCTAGCAACTTCAGGGCTGCCCAAAGTACTATGTGTATAGGGGCAGCTAAAATATATTCTGGTCACTGTACTTCTGTACCTTCCTTAAAAAGTTGTGTAAACCCAGGGATTGTGTGCACTTGTACATTTTGCTATGCCACAAGAGAGCAGCAGCAAAGATACAAGTTAATCTCATCCACCAGTGCAGTTAATTGTTATGGAATTCCACTTGGAAAATCTATGGCTCTGAAGTCCAGACTGATTCTGGCTTCTGCTCTACTCTATTAAAATCAGGCAAACAGTTCCTGGTGATGTGACATCAGTTGCCAAAGGAAAGACCTAATGAGGTGGAAGACCATCAGGCTTCACAAAGTGCTGTGAGAAAAATCTAGCTTTTTATTACATTCAGGTGCCAGAGAACTCAAGCTGGGCACTACCCTTAGTCAGCCATCCTCCTGTTTGCATGAGCTTATGGCACAAACCTGTCCTTTAATGCAGGTTTTGAGTCATGGCTTTTGCAAAGTGAACCCACCTGAAGGACACAGAGTAGAAGGAGCTGCTGAAACTACACCAGGGTGAATGGACCCTGCAAGCCCTCACTCTTTGTGGTGTAGCTCACAGCAGCACTTAGAGTTTAAAACACATTACAGCCTGTAGAGAGGGTATAAGTGGTGACACAAAAAATTAATGATTAAATATGCTTTGCAACCGGTGAACACGTGTTAAGATTTACAGGTTTGTGTGATGCTGTCTTAATGCTGTTCCTGCTGAAGCCAAAACAATGAGCTCTGCTTAGAATTTTTAGGTAAGTTAAAGTCTGAGGAAGAAGCCCCTGTCTTTTACTACATTAGTCCTAATAGTGAGGAGAAAACAGATAATTTTTCAGGCACACAAAGCCTACTGCTAAGACTGTGTATTTGTCAAGCTGTTCCTTTGAAGTCAATAAGAGAGTGCATAATATGCAAAATATCAGTATGAACATATGGGGGACTGAAAATTTAGGCTATGTTAGGCAGGGAGTACAAGACAAACATTTCTCTTAAGTGGGCAGTAGACACTATTACCATGTGATTTATAAATCTTGCAGTAAAATTACAGTGAAAAGAATCTGCCTGTCCTCATCTTGCACAATTTTCCCTCCAGTCATTGGTAAGATTGCTGGATGCTCCAGTCCACCGAGGGTCCAGCACAAGGGATCTTACCTGGTTCTCTTTCAGAGTTATCTGCCCCTGTTCTTTGCAGCCAATGAATGTCCTGATACACCTGTAGATTTTCTCATTTTGTTGCACCCTTTGAACAAAGTTAGCAGGAAAAAATCCAGTTCTGTCATCAATTCTCCCCTATGGAGAAAACATATCAATAGAAGATTTTTAACACTAGCAGCTTTAAAACGAGTTCACTGTTGGAAAAAAAGACACTTTTCCCTTTGGAAAGAAAAGAGATACAAAATTTTTAGTGCATACCTTCCACCAGTCTTCATTAGAGTCTTCCAGAAGAGTGATCATATCCCCTGGCCTGTAATTAGAAGAGGAATAGCAGTTAAGATGACTCTAAATTGTCATTTTGAATCAGCTTCCACAACTGTCTTCTAATAGGAAGGTGATGCTTCCATGGTTATTTTTCCGGAGCATTCACTCCAGATAGACTTAATGAAGTGGCAAGGTTTTCTTCAGTCATACATGGTGTTATAGAATGAGGGTGTATATTGGGGCTATACCTTTATTTTGAGATGACATCTGTGAACTGGAAGTTTTGTTTCCTGTTTAATAAGAAACTGTTTAAAATACAGTCCCTATTTGTTACAGGCATTATCTTTTTACTTTAAGGCATTTCACATTGTTGGGATACACTATTTCATCATCTGTGTTTTCAAGCTGTGATTGCAGAAGGAAGGCAGCAGGAAAATAGTTCTATTTAACTGACAAAGGCAATTAGTCAGCAGGGGTATAATTCTGTCCAAGAATGTCCCCTTGGTCTGAATGGGACATATTTACCTTTATAATGTGTGGTGCTGGGTTGTAATTGCTAAGTATCAGCACCCAGCTGACTAGCTCTAAAGCAGAGCTAGAAGAATAATTGGGCTGGAAATGCTAATAGTAAAATGTACTGAGCCAATTTTGTTCAGGTAGTTGAGCAGTCATTTGACCCCTTTCCCCCCACTGATGGCACTTCGTCATTATTATGTAATTATACTAGTGATGTGTGTAGAAAGCAGGTGGCAGACTGTTTCCAAATGGATTAACCCCAGAAAGCTCTGCCTGCTTGATAACAGACATTTCTTTGATTTTAATAAAATTAATTGTTGACCCCACTTACTCAACCTTCCTTGCATTCCCTGTTAGGCTCACTGTATTGCTGAGGCATCAGCACAAGAGCATCTAAACAAATCTGGAGCATATGATGGGTAACAGGTCCCATTTAACAGTCTGTTACAGAGCATACATAGAAAATGTGGATCTGTCCAGGATGAATCTGGAGGTGGGGACAGTGGTGGGCCTCTTTGGTCCAGTTTCCAAGAGTTTATCATTGCTGCTGACAACTGGAGAAATGGGCATTTAGTGTTCTAAAACTGTGCAATCTGAAACACAGTTTTTCAGCTTTCACTCTAAGATGCTTGAGGATTTTCCTCAAGCTCTCCTCAAGAACCTGTTTCAATGTGTTTGGTGTTGCTGAGGTGAGAAAATGGACAGCTTGGTATCCCAGTGGTGAAAGATTGTTTTTCCATGGGAAAGGACATCTGAGTCCTTTATGACAGTTGATATTTAATACAAAGCACTCAAAGAGGTTTTAAGGTAGTCCATGACTTCAAAGTGAATAGACTGCAACATCATTGGAGCCCTTACTCTGCAAGGAAGAACACTTTTAAGAAGAAGGATTTGGAGAGCCACATCTACACAGTACCTGCAGCCTGGAAAAATAGAAAAATAACTCAGAAAATATAGAGGTATTTGACTGTCAGAGAAAGACAGCAACTTAACCTAAATTCTCTCCATGCCACTGGTCTAAGCACTAAGATTTTAAGATCAATGACCTACAGATTTTTTTTTCCTGATATTTTTCTTTAGAACAGAGCTAATATAGATGTCTCTAATCTCCAAAAAGGAAACAAAATAGAAATCCCAGCTGGACTTACATTACTCTTTCTGTGTAGATTTAGGCTTCTGATCCCTGAAAGGGAGTAACCTGCTTGGTGCTTACTACTGGTTCAAATCACTCTCAGGTCTAATCTTTTTCTCCTGTAAATAACAACCGTTGATAAGTTGTTTGCTCTGCCTCAGTGATCTAGATTTCAGGAGGTGGCAAGACAGGCACTCATGTAGGTTCCTTCCAACTAGTCTAGTCTAGTCTNCTATTCTATTCTATTCTATTCATGGCACTGTCTGAAATCTGAGGTTGTTTGTCTCCAGGATTCTCTATTTATTGTAATATAAGGTTATCTCTTAGAATAAGTGTATTACTGCAATGTCCTGCTATACTTATACCAGAGCATCAGAAAACCTGACTGGTTGCTCCTGCTGTTGAGGAAGAAATCAAGGTTATGGCAAGTACTTATTTCTACTGAAATCAGGGCTTCACATCTCCACTGCAGTAACCTACCACTCATTGCATCCCCTCAGAGCTGAGCTGGAATCTCCAGAAAACTGCCCTAACTCTGCTTCCCAGCTCAGGTCCTTCTCCTGCTACTTATCTTAGTTATGTTAGGGCTGATCAATGCCTGGCTGGTTATTGACTTGGGGTCCCAGGACAGTGCTTGTCAGTCTTAACAACAATGCTGTGCCAATCCCACCTCCAACACCTCAACTGTGTTTGACAAATGGAAATTCATGTAACTGAGCTGAATCCTGCCTGACTCTGCAGTGATCAAACATTTGGCACCTCTTGAGAAACAGAGCAAACACATGTATTACTGAATTTCTGACCATGGGACACACAATGCTGCCATAGCAGAGTAACATGAGTCTAAAACCTGGCTAGTGTCTCTACGCAGAGCCACAAAAGTCCAGGTTTCAGACCACAGGTTGCCTTTTCTCCTAAAAGGGACAGGGGAATTTTGAAGGATGATGTGTTTTCTGGATTTCTGGGTTTGGATGAGGATGGTAGTCCAGTGCAGGCTTGTCTGAGTGATGTTCTACTTCATGGAAAAAACATGCAAGCTGGAATATACCCTGAAGGGAGCAGGAGGCAAAGTGGAATCCCTCCAGCAGAAGAGCTGGCAAGATGCACTAAAGGTTACTTTACACTGTGGTTATTTCTTGAAGAGCTGACATTCCTAAAAGAATGATCAGGAAATGCCGGCAAAGCAGGATGATAGGAAAGCTTCTAATTTCTGCCTGAAATTCCACCCTTTAGTTCCAGAGTGATAAGAAGGCACAGCTGAGAACAGGAAAAAGGCTTTCAGTGAAGGAGATGCTGCTGAGAGGAGCATTTGTCTGGTAACTCTCTAAATTTTGTGGCATATGCATGATTATTTTGATATAAGGGATGCATTGAAGAGAGCTGACACATTTCATGACAAGAGCTCTAGTAAGACCGTGCAAAATGTGAGTAGCATGAGCAAACTAATTTTGCTGAAAGAAAATATGTCCTTTCCCTTCAGTGGGCTTGGATTAGACCTTGTAATGATAGCAACTGATGCAGAACTGAGAAGGGAAGTGCTAAAAATAACAATAAACAAGGTTATTTTGCTAAGCTCAGAAAATGTTTTTCTCCTGTGAAAACACTGCCATCCAGACGCTGGACATCATTCTCTTTTCTCAGATGTAAGTTGAATATGAAGGATGATCAAACAGGGCTGGTAAAATGTTCAGCATTACCATGAGCGCTGCTTATGAATTCCTATTTGAAAACTTCTGACTGAAAAACAAAGTAAGTGTAACCAGAACATTTTATAGCTGAAAGCCATCTTGCTCCTGAAGTGACATAAGTGTTTTCTAAGCTTTTAATCCACTGTGTCCTTGCCAAAACAGTTGGTCACTAATTTTTTTAACTGTGAAAATATCTTTGTATCTACAAGTGGATACCACTACAAGAAATATTTATTAAAAATGCCAGAACAAACCCGCCCTCCCACAAAGTCACATATAACCATATGAGCATGAGTTCCCACAGGTCAAATAAACTAACAAATATTTTTGGTGTTTACCTCATCTCTAAGTCTTCATTTTCTTGTGGTACAAATTTGTACAAGGCAACATAGGTGTTCATTTGTAACGTGCTTTTATAAAATGGTCCCTTTAAGAAAAAAGAGAAAGAGAAAATTTAAATATCGGTTCTGCACAGGAATTTGGTTGGCTAGACAGAGAGGAACGAGGACGTAATCTTACAATAAATGAGCCAGAATCATCTCACTCCTTTCACAGTGTGGAGGACTATGGCCCAGAGACATTGCAGGCCATTAAGGCACTAACTATCTTCATTTAGAAATAGGATTATTTGAACTCTAAGATCAAACTCTAGGCTTCCAAAGAAGAGAAGCAAAAATCTGCACAAGCTGCTCTTTGTGGGGAGATCTTAAAAAATGAGTCTGTCTTTTGCTCTCTGTAGTGTATGGCTCTTATGAGCCCAGTAGTGTACTATTAGCATTATATAAGGTGTCTATTACAGTCCTCATTATGGATGGAGCTAGAATTGTACAGTGCCCAAATCCAAAAATCAGGGTAGGGAAATCACACTTTCTTAAAGTGATTTTAATGTGTGAAAGCTTTTTGTGCTAGGCTTTCCACAGAGAAGACAGGCTACTCTCTCTTCTCACTCTTTTCACTGTTAATCTGGAGTTAAAAAACAAGAGCAGCAGCTAAAACAAATATTTTTTAAAATCAAATCTGTAATCTTCATGTTACATCAGTTCTAGTGTAATTACATGGCCCCCACACTGGATCTTTTGTATGCACCGTATCAATTGGAAATAAAGAGAAGAACATAAAAGTGACAAAAAGGGTAAACCAAAAAGCCATCCAGCACTGTATATTGCTTCCAGCTGTGCCCAGTGGCTCAGAAATTGTGTAAGTACATGACTGTCAGATGTCAATGCCCCAGCAGACCTACTCAGTGTCTTCATACAGCTATGAAAACAAGACTTTCATGCAATTCTTCATTCCCATTGCATTCTCACAAACTTTGTGCCCATACCAGGGAGTGTATACTTTTTGGTTCTTCTCCAAAGTGTTCTGTGCCATTTTCAGAGTATGTGAACACTGAAATAAAGCAAACACGTGACATTTTAAGAGTAGCTTAAGACTCTTCACCTTAACAGAATCACTTGGATTTTTTTGATCTCTTCCCCTTCTCCTTTATTTTCTTTGATTTCTTCTGCTCTCCTCTGGACCCTTCTACACTCCCCACAAAACAACATATCCTTCTGGCACATGACACAAAATGATCTCTGTCCTCAAGAATTAACAACCGTAATAAACAAACCATTTTGATCAGATGAGTGTATACAAGTACAGCACTAGGAACAGAACATAGCTACTCCAAGACCACTACTATTTAAAGTCCAGCAGCCTTTTTCTCACATTGAATACTGTATTTTCATATTTAGGATGAGCAGTATTTTCATTTAAAAGCACCTGCAAAACCTGATGGTCACATATGAGCAATATCGTGGTAGGTTTGTATGCAAGACCCCTTCTTTCCCATCTTCAACATCTATCTCTAAAGGTTTGATAGCCTTCTTTGATCTCTCTCTCCAGCAGTCCATGCCTGGGCTGCACTGGGTATGCTGCCTGTCTCTGATTTTAATAGCTGGAGTCTGTGATCAGCTAGAATGATCAGTGTCTTCTCCCACCAGTTATCTCTGCAGGTGTTTTGAGCAGATGCTCGATTTTGTAGTCTCTAACAATATGGAAAAAATAAGCAAAGTGGTAGTAAGTATCAAGCTATTGAGTACATCTTCTTTTTGTTTCTCTGTCATACAGTTACATGCCTTCGGGGAAAGAAGATCCAGGGAAAACCAAAACACTGAATTTTTCTACTTGGCTCCTTCACTTCCTCACCCTTTCTTCCATTAACACATGTTTCTGTAACTATTGTACATTGTAAGTGACAACCTAACTGAGAGTCTGTGAAGAAGCTTTATGAGGGAAATAGTAAGTTTCTTTGATAGTAGAGAGTTGTACTTCAACACTAAAAAACAAGACAGTGTTCTTATAACAGATAAAAGATGTGTAAAATGGCAGCCACAGCATGCACAAGAAATATTTAGTACAAAGACATATGCATCTATGAGCACACACAAGCCCATGTTCTTTGATCAAATGTAAGACAATGGTTTAGTCATAAAGTTGAATGTGTGAATGTGAAGACAGTGTGTGAGGTGATACTTGACACATTTAGCCCGAAAACGCCACAAGTTGTGTCCAGGTGGCCTGACTGCAGCTGACCTGGGACATCAAGATGCTTCTCACCAAGTCCTGTTGCAAAGGGACTCTGACCCTGCAGACTGCCAAAAATACAAGAGGGGAATCACACAAACAAACATAATGTCCCCCATATCTAGTATAGGGGTATATGTATGTCAGATATCTGTATGCAGGGGTATAAAGTGCTTCTATTACCATTTGGCAGTGTTTAAATCCTTCTCAAGTTAGTATGCTCTGTTTTTCATGTCCAGGGAGTTAGGGAGGCCAACTGAAGACCTTCTGGTGAATACCAAGTTGGGTAACTAGCAGCATTTTGGACTTGGAGAAAATCATTCACCAGATGAAGTGAAATTATTTCACTATTGTGATTGCAGTAATTTCTGCTTGGTGACAGAAAATAAAGCCGTTACTCATGCACAGCCTTGAAAACTGTGGGGCTGACCCAGGAGGTGGGGAAGGAGCTGAACTGTATCCTTGTGTTTGCTGAGAAGTGGTCAACCAAAATTGAGTTTGTGTGAGGACATAGTATATTTGACTCAAGGGGAAAGTGCCCAAATCCCTGTTGATAACAGGCTCCTGTATGTCACCTAAAGTACATTTTGGCTTGTGGGACTTCTGTTACAGATGGCAATTCACAGCAGTGAAAGATTATAACTGGCTTAGAGGAGGCTGAGGGCAAGAAATTAGGTATGCCATCTCACAGTTGTAAACTGGGAGGCTTTGCTTCACAGGGTGCATGCCAGGGCCCAAATGAAAATCTCCCCTTGAAGTTGTCATAGGAATCTACAGGAGTGATTACATGGCCATACATATGCTGTGTCCTTTCACTCTTCTGCAGGCTGTGTCTTTTCTGCTGCTTCCCTTCACCAAAGAATATTAAATGTGCATTTTCTTAAATACGTAATTGTAGAAGACAGTATTTTAATAGGGAAGTAAAAAAAAAGCCACCCAAAAACACCCCAACACAAACCCCCCCAACTGGAATGGACCTGACTCATAAAGGTGTTAATGTGGAACTGCCTGATAAAGAGGCAGTGGACAAAAGAGGAAAAAGGAGTTGTGAATTTCTCTGTGACAATATTTTTAATTTAGTCTGTTAACTTTTTAATCTATGTTTAGGGCATGATCTCTGGATATTAAAAAGAGGTACTTGAATTTGAAAGCCATAGGGGTATGTAGCTCATATCTCCACACAACAGAAATCCATCTATTTTCATATTTGTTTGCCCCAGCAGCAGCAGACAAAAAAAAAATAAAAAAACCCAGGGATTCTTACACTCTGAAAAGGATTTTACCATTTCCATAGCTTGTGAAAACAGTGCAGGCAGTTTATTAAAAATCTACCAAGAGGAAATTTTTGGAGTGACTGATGCATAATTTATACCCTGAGCCTCTGAAGGATGGATTGTAAAAAAGCCAGCACTGATCAAAGGAATCGTTAATGTGCCGCGGAAGTTATTTGGAGGTTTGACACATGCTGAGTTTTTAAACTAATCTCTTTAAGTTCCTTGAATGCCTTTTGGTGCATTCAGTGAATACAGATCTCAGAGAAAAAAAGGTTTCTTTGGCTTTCAGAAATGAAAGTACTGACTACCAGAGAAATAAAAAGTTATCTGAAAACTCAAACGGGGTAATTTAATCTCAGGTGGGCAGGATTAAATGCTGTGATGGAGACTGAATTCTTTAACCAGGTCAGGTCAACTTGCACTTGCAAGGCAGAAAACCTAAAAAAATTGTCAGCAGAAATCAGATAACAGAGATGAGATGTTAACAAAATGAGAGGAAAGAAATGACTGAACACGATGAGGACAGGTGACAGGACCAAGAGGAGAGGCAAGGAATAGGGAGGCAGCGTAATATGGGCATGGGCAGCTGAAGGTGGCATTTCATCTACATGAGTTGATAACACTGTGGAAGTAGCACTGGGGGTCTATGAAGAAAAAGCTACGCTCACTGTGATTTGGTTTTGTAGTGTACGGCTTGTGAGATTCAGCAAAGCAGATTTCAGGTGCTGCTAGAGAAGTTATTCTGATGGTTTGCTTAGCAAGGACTGTCTGTGTTTATAACTTCCTTCACCATGACCAAGTTCAAGGACAGGGGCGCAAACACCAGCACATGGTGGTTGAGATGTTACTGCTAAGCTCTTGATTGCTATGATGATCTTCAAATGCCATCATGTTAGACCTGTGAAAACATTGCTTTTGTACTTCAAATCAAAGGAATTGAGCCATTAATATTACTGGGCACACAGTACAGTAGTACTGAGAAGTTGCATGGTATATTTTACAGACCTATGGGTGTTTCATGGTTCATTTTCATCCCAAAGAGATTATGGCATACAAAATCAGGCAGATAAATCAAACATATGGGAAAGAAGGAAAATATTATTTCTGTTCCACTTTGCCAGTGTGGAACTGAAGCATATTAAGACATTAGCCTACAGTAACATTCATGAAGTGAAGAGAGGAGATAGGGAATGGACCTGAATCTTATTGAGCTTCCCCTCTGGACATACCAGATTAAGAAAATTGGAGGCTTGAATGGCAAAAAACACTCTCCAAATACTTGCACCAACTCACCTCCTGCTTTGAAAACCAGAACATTACTAAAACATCAGCATGTCATAAACTCCTATCTGAAATAGATTGTACACAAGCTTGTACACCTGAAGATGCTGTCCTGGCCTGGTAGCACTCACCACTGTTGCTGCGTTTCCTGCTTATATCAAGGGTGTCTGCAGAGCTATTGCCTTCCTCTGGAACTTCTACCAAGTCAGCTGTCTGCAGGGACAGAAGAAGCACATGACACGAGATAAGCCAGAAAAACGGACTGTTGAAGTGAAATAAAACTACAGCAAGAGACTTTGGGAAATGTAGTACTTGGGTGCCATCAGAGCAGAGCAAGTCAGCCCAATGAGGTTACAGAAAACATTGGATCTGGTGATGCACAACACATACCTACCTCACAGGGAGCAGTGAAAACCCAGAAAAAAACCACTCTAGGCCAAGTTTGCATTCTGAAGTACAAAAGATTTCTGCAGTATAGAATGAAGTTAAAGTTAAGGAACAAAGGATTATGTTAAGCAATATAAAGGGCTTGAGGGAATTTGTAGATTCTGCAGGTATACCAAATAGTTATCTACTGAGGAGACTGGACATTAGCTGAAACTACTGACTATTAATATATTAGCCCTGAATACATTCTCCAGGAAAAGAACCATAATATAAGGGTCATTTTAATTCTGTTATAATGGTGTAAAAGAAAGAGCTGGAGTGCGATGGAGTTGATAAAGTCAGCCTTTAAATATCTGTCCTCACTTTCTTTTTAAACAGTCATCTGGCTGGTATAGTTAAGGAAAAATGAAACTCAATTGTTGTTGTTAGAATTACTGTGATTTTTTATTTGTAGCATAATAATGTCACTTATGATTAGGCACCCAATGTTCTAGGGTGTAGGAAAATGAGGGATGGCACAATCTTAAGCCTCAGAAGTATACTGTGCATGAGGCACCAGATTCCTTGGCTGGGTAGTCAGCTTCTCCTTGTACAGCCCAAAAGGAACCAGGAGCTGCTCCAAACAGCTCTGTCCGAATCTGATCTTAAAAAACCTTCAGTTACTGAACTCTCCACATCTTTGATAATCATAAAAAACCCAAACATTGAACTTGAGTTGGGTACTTGCTCTATTCTGAAAAAATATAAATCCTGACGTGCTTTTAAGTTTTATTTATTTCTTGTTAAGAGGATTTTAAAACAGATAAAGTATTTAACTTCATTATTCTATGACATTTTACAATTGTACAGTACACATGGCTCATTCTATCACTTTGCAGACCTTTGTCTGCATCACAGAAAGAAAAGCAAAACAAGAAACATTCACTGCTTTCGTTCAGGGACCACAATCTGAATTTCTTTATAGATTTTATATGTTGGGTTTTTTTTAGCTTTTACTGGTGTTGACAAGAAAGCATTTTTAGAAAGTATTTTAGCAATTTTATTTCTCCTATCTACTACTTTCCTAGCTACTTCTACAACCAAAGGAACTAATGAACAAAGAGGTTGAAACTAGATTTGTGCCACAGGTGTCTTGTGGCTATCTTGTTTTGCTTGCTATCTTAAGAGCCTTCTACTTTACTGCTCTGTTACTCCTTGTTCTTAGACTCAGCTTTCATGCTTGTCTTGCATCTTACCCAAATGAGTCAGCCCAGGATAAGAAGGCATTGCAATAGCAATGTTGACATGGAGTCAGTGTAGAGCATATTGATGGATTTTTAGTTGCTGGATTGAAAAGAGAAAGACTGGCTTTGTTGAAATAGTAAGTCCCAGATATTTTTGAGCTCATTGTCACAGCATGTTCTTCAGTCTTTGTGGACTATATTCATAATCTCTGATTAGATTTGTATTTTGTTAGCTACTAGTGCATATGGGATGTGTAGTGACTGTCTCTTCAGTATATACTCATCCAAAACATTACAAAGTAACCTCAGCTACCTTTAATTATTATTTTATGTATTATATATAATACATATATATTACACATATTATAATTATTTTTCAGTGAAGAACTGTATGACAAATACTCTTAATAGAAATGATAGAGCTACAAAGCTGCTTTTGTGAGGAGCTGATCCACAAAAAACTAACAAGAATTAGATTCACATTTACATCACCTCAAGTGCCTTTCTGTATAAATGTGAGTTGCAGAAGCAAAGTTTTGAAGCAAGCAGTAGGTAGTAAATCTGGAGCATATGGACCCTTTCTTTCATGGGAAATGCAGAATCCCTGCTGAAAAATCATAGTGGGCACGTCTGTACTGCTTAGTCATGTTAAAATACCTTGGCTAGTTCAGAGAAAGGTGGTTATCTCTACTCTGTGCAGAGACATGAATTGCATGTAGTCTGGAAGTTTTGTGAGAAAAATCTCGTTTTGAAGAATTTTTTAGAGAGACGAGTTGAAGGAGCAAAGCAAAAATAGGGTTTTAATGGCCAATACTGTGCACACAGGGTGCCTCCCCACAGCCAAATCGCCGAGGAGCACACGGAGGAGGCAGGGGTCACCCCAATTTATTTCCTTCACGCCACGCCCCTTTCCCCCCTCCAGGAGTCCAGCCCTCTGCAGTCTATGTTTGGCACTTTGAACGCTGATTCGCAGTCCTCACTTCTTCACTGCCTTCTTTGGGCAATTTCTTGCTGCGCCATCAATGCTGATTGGCTCATCCAGTTGCCCTCTCAGGCCCTAACACCGGCCGCAAGCCCTGGCAGCAGCCCCTCTGCTGGGACTGCAGCCTCACAGACTTCCCGCCAATTTCGCCTGTCTAACCTGCATGTGGAGAAATTCCCCCCCCCTTAAAGGGCCAGTCCCATTTTCTCAGAAAAACCCCAATTAACACAGAACCTTTTAATTAACCAAACCCCTTCTTTCCACACCTCCCACAACGAACCCTCCCTTTTTATTTCTCACAGTTTCATGGCTGCAGGGGCAAGGTACATATCCTAGACTAGTCACCTTTGCTCTTAAGTACCTTTAGCAGGAGCAGCCATGCTGTTCTCACCAGCCATGCTGTTCTCACATGCGACACCACCTGTGAGGCAAGGTCGCATTCTAGGTGTCACCAAATCCCTGGTGTCCCTAGTTTGGTGACGCGGCAGAACCCTGAGGCACATTGCAGCTCCCAGGGCTGGTCTGTGGCACAGCCACAAGAGCTCTGTTGCTGCTGTGAGTCTCACAGCTGTATTGCTCCTTCTGCACTGAGAGGAGCAGAGCAGCATAGAAGTGATCTTATGAAAGATCTTAGTCACTATGTGCTATTAACTACACATGTGCTTCTAAGGGCTTTAATGTCCCTTTTCTGGTCACTGGTCAGTGCCTACTCCCACATCACCATCAGTTTTGATGCTCCATAGCCCCAGCATTTTGTTTCAGGGTTGTGTCTGCCCTGAGTTTTATCCTTGTCTTAATCCACAGGCTTGCACTGGCAAAATTTATGGTTTCCCAAGTCTGCTTATTCAATTCTCTGTTGTTTTCTATTTCCTGTATGCTGACACACATATTTGCTCTCAGCTCCAATACCCTGGAGAAATTCCCATAATGAACTTGTGTTCCTCATTCTACACCCACACTCCACCTTGTTATGATCAGCTCCCTGGGGTAAGCTGACACAGCATTCGTGATTTCTACGCTTGAGTTGTCATTTATAATTCAACATAATGCTTATTGATTTAGAAAGCAATAATTACATTTGTAGGACTTCTGTTTCAAAGTAAATTAAATAAATGAAAGAAAGAAATGTAATCACAATGTGACAGGTGGTAAGAGTCACTTTGGGTTTTAAAAAAGAATGGAAATTAACAAATTCTTTTTAAGGCATAAACAGAGATAGATAGTTAATCCATCCCTTGCAGAATTCACTTAATTCTTGCTTAAATTTGTTTGTTTTCTTTTCCATCTGACATGAATTGATGTCTGTTCAGAGTCCACCTATACCATCTGTGGTTATAATTCAGCCATGTAAGTAAGCACACATTTAAATGCCAAGGAAATGTTGTACCAAACTTATAGCACAACTTAAAATTAAACATATAAGTATGTTTTGAGGCCTGGTGACTGAGTCTTGTCATGTCTCTGTGTCTGGTGATTTTTATTCTGAGGTGAGTGCAGAAGAGATTGTCAGATAACATGGGTCTGATTTTTAGGCATGACAATCAGCTTTAGCCTCCAGTGTATTCAGGTGTGATTTCTTCTTTTTTTTTTTTCTGTCTGCCCCAGGGGGTGAAGTTGGGAGGATCTCTTTGGAAAGGCAGAGAACCTCAAATATAGGTTTAAGTGCCCACCCTCAACAAAAAGCAGTATACATCTCCTCTAGTATGATAGCTAAATATTGCTGTTACACATCTACATGGATATGCAAAAAAAAAAAAATTCCTTTTCCAATCCAATAAAAACGGTTATTCATTTAATTAGTACCTTTCAATTTTTCTCAAGAGTCATCTAAAAGATACTTAAAAAATGAGTTTGCAACAGTAATGTATTTTCTGGTCCCACTTAGGAAGCTGAGGGCAAGATTTAATTTTTTTTTTTTACAGTTTGGAATACAAATTTTGTAAACTCTGATACAAGCTCATGTGAATGAATATCTGTTGCTCCTTCAGAAAGAAAATAGAAGAAAGATGTGGGATACTTACAGAGTTTCTATTGGGAGACTCAGATCCACTCCCAGAACTTCCCTTTTTTGTTTTCTGGGCTAAAGAAGTCCCAAACCGGAGAGTTTCATACACAGGGTCAACCTTATTTCCACAGGCTGCAACAAAAGGAGCAAAACATGCATCAATATGTTGGAGATATTTCTGGTCATGTTCTTGCTTCCCTTGGAGGAACACCTGACTCTACCAACATGTTGGGGTGTATGCTTAGACTGAGAGACTATCCTGATAAAAAGTGGTTGATGAACTTAGTGGAGCTGGTCTTTTCCAAAAATTTTCTGCTGCCTCTCTACTCCCATAAAGATCATCCTCCCCTCAAAGAGGCTTTTCAGCTCTTGGCCATTGCCTTGTCTCTCTTCACCTGCCGTTCTCCTTCTCTAGTCTCCACTGGTGCTGCCTACACCAAGGTAAGGAAGACAAAGTACCAGGAGGTTTTAATCCATGTTTGTTTCTACCACTGACCTTTTGGGTTGCTCTCAACAGCAGACGCTTGAAGGAAAAATCTCTGCATTGTGCCTGAGCATCCTTTTCATATAGGTGGGCTGTCATCTTCATCCATCTACCCTCATAGTGCTCCTGCTTCTCTATTGCACATAGACAGGATGCTCTGGACCTTCTCTGAAAGGTACTGACATCCCCACTGTGGGGCTTTGTGAGGTCTGGAGGCAGACATGAGTAGATACCTGCTGTTAGGGGTATGCTCTAGGCCGTTCAGCCCAGTCTAGGGCTTGCCAGAAAGGCCACCATCTCACTGGCATATGTCTGTTCAGTTCTCACTCCCATTCTCCCTCATAGTTCAACACAAAAGGCATCTCCCATGGAAAAAAAAACGGATGTCTTCAATGGGCACAAGCAAGCTCAGTCCAAACTCTCTTCTACATAATACATTATTAGACCTCAACCTCTCTTGTGATACAGTAAACAAGTAAAATACAGTACATTTGTAGCATTATGCAAAAGGAGGGAAACTTCAGCCAAAGCATTGAGAAAATGCAAGGGATTTTGGATTTTGAGTAGAGAAAAGCACACCTCATTTGTTAGTGAGTGTTCAAAATGTTTCTATTTCTTCTGATAAAAATGATGGATGATTTTTGAAAAGACAAACTTATATGAAATCATTGTAATTCTTTTTTTTTTGTAGCTACTGGAAAGAACAATGCAAATGTCCTCAGACAAGCAATTTTAAACTGACTGTCTTTCAAATAATCATAAAATCTGCAGACATGACCAATAAGGAAAATATATGATGAAAGTAAGTGTGGATGAATAAGGACAGCAACCTAGCAACAACCCTTAAAAGCCAGACCAGTGATTTGAATGCCTCCTGCTGTTTTGATCTCTCTGTCTTTTATCTTTTTCTTCCCAGCTCAGACCTTCACCTCTGAATTCAAGTGTTTCTTCACTTCTAAGCTCCTACCTTGATCTCAGGTAGTTATTATTATAAACAGGGTAATTGCTAAGAGGTATGTATATGGGGTTTTGAGCGAAACACACAATAAACACACCCTCTCCTCTTCCAGCTTTTATCTTTGAAGTGGTCCTTTCCTGAGATGGCAGAAGGACATGCAGTCACCAAAAGGAGCTGGAAGGCTGGTGAGGGTAAATACCATGGCTGGAAATCTGCTGCTGCTGTTGCAGAGCACTGCCAAAAGAAGACTGAATGGAAAAGCAATCAAAACCTACCAATCGGCATCACTTCTTTGATGCAGCCGAACTGTTCATGAATGAGTAGGGGTGAGCTGTAGTACCGTCGAAATCCCTTTGGCTGGAGGGAGAAAAAGCAAGAACAAGTGAAGGGCATTGCAGCCTTGATTGAAGTAATAGAAATAGCCTCAGCTCTTTGGATAATGGTGTAACAGTGTGGTGCAACTGGAAATTTGCCTCCTGTTGTTCAGTTACTGTGAGGTTTGGAGAATGGGGATTTTTTTTGCCTTTTCTCCTGGAAAAAAACAATTTCCCGTATTTATGTGGAGGAAGGGGCTCATTTCCATCTCCTCTTTTTCTTTTGTCTTACACAAAAGGAGCATTAATTAATTGCAGCAGAAGTGCTGAATCATTAGAGGTTCTGGGAAGTTTCCCTCTCCTTATCTTATATAATTGGCATTGTTTTGCATTTGTTAACCATGTGAGTATCCCTCCCCATCCTAACTCCAAATCCTCATGTTCCCACATATACACTTGTGAGACCCAAGGAATTTGAAGCCATGCTATAGGTTTTTCTAAGTTTTGTTGCTGACTGTCTGCAACTTCCACTGCCTTTTTTTTTTTTTGTCTTATAAGTTCAAAAGAATATTCAAGTTGTCAACAGATATCCCCATGGTGTCCACTGTAGAGAAATGCACTGTAACAATTCAAGCCTTACCATTTAAGAATACCACAATATGGCAAATAATGATACCCTACACCACTCTAAAAACATTCTTAAAAGGTTAAATATTTCCCATTAAATCTCTATTTAATCTCTCAACTCAGACAAACAGTTAGTACCCAAAATGGCACCTTTCACATGCCCTTCAAGCCATTAGAGATTCACAAATGATCTCTCAGATTTCTAATGTCTCCAGGCTGTGAGCACTTCTAGCCATGGCGAAAAGTAGAAAAGAGTCACAGAGATGTGCATATTTTCCATATCCTGGGTTTAGTATACCTCAAAATCTGTTAGATAACTAGTTCTTTGGCTAATGAGCTGCAGTATAAACTAAGAAAGAGTGATGGGACTGATAAACTTGGTTTCTTAGAAGAATACATTCCAGATTCTTCAGCCTTGGTTTACACCATGAGCTCACAAAACTCCTGTGACTTTGCTGACAACTTCTGGATGTAAATTTGGTCTCTATTTTTCTGTTTTTGTAAACTATTGACACAAGAACTGAGACTGGAATCAAGAAATACATTGATCAATTAACTTGTAATATTCAGCTGGTCCAAGGCTTGCAGTGAGGTCATTCAGCTCTTCACAGACAAGCTTCCCGTACCAGAGTGCCTTACACTGGAACTGTGATTATGGTTTAAATACATAAAGGGTTGCCCCATACATATAAACCAGAACAGCTTTCACTGAACACTTACGGAGAAAAAACATCTTCCCAGTGACAGGTGGGTTTTATAGCCCTTTTCAAGTCAATGCTTGCATTTCTCCACCATTTAAACACCATGAAACTGTTTCGTTTTAGCTCATATTTGTCCAAGTGCCTTCAAGCTGCAACAAATCTAAGAACATCTGAAACATGAATATGTGTATTCGGCTTCCATATTCCAAATGGTCTCTTTTCCAAATGTGACCAAAAGAACCACATTCCCATAAGTCAGCCAGATGGGTTAGAAATGTCTCAGACACAGTGTGCTGCCATTGCCAATCAGGAGACTTTGCTGCTCAGAAGATAACGCAGAAACTGAGGTGCTGTGTCCATACAGAGACAGACTCCTCCTAGCCTCTCCTACTGAGACATTGCTTCAAACTCTGTATATCTTGCTGTGAAATATCCTCTGGTTTTCTTTTTAAGATGAATTATGGGTTTTTATCAAGGCCTAACAGTGGAAAAAACAATCAAACAAAATTGGAAGGATTTTTCGTTTGTTAAACTCCATTGAAGTATTTTGCTTAAACAAGAGATTTGCACTACAGCAAGCACAGTTTAAATCAAGGTAATTAATTCTGTTATTTAGTTAAATTTTGATTTAGTTAAATTTTCACATCCTCAGAGCAGACCAGATTTGTATTTTGTTTGAGTTCTTGAGTAGTAGCAACTGCCCAAATTGATAACAGGGCACTTCCTGACTTTACTTTTCCCACCTCACTAAAGTGATCTGGTGTCAGTTCTGTTAATGCACCAGCTAAATGCCAGCTGGGGGTCAGGCATGCAAAATAAGTGGCTCCAGTACAAGCTGGTGCCTCCCACTTTGCTTGCTGGCTGGAGCTGCTCACTTACCAGCTTGCCCATGCAACGCTGCTGTCCAATACTGTCTGCACACTTGTGATGGATGCTCATCTTACAAGCCTTACAGCGCAGTCCATGCTTAGCGTTTGTCCCTGTGAAATGCATGGAAATGATTTAATGAGACAAAATCAATAGTTTCCATGCATTTAAACAAATGACCTGGAAGAAATGAAAGGGTCAGTTGCACTAGAGCAAATATTGACAGCATTCTTCACCTTACCTACCTTTTATAATGCACATTGATATACTCATTTTCTTTACAGACTCTCTATTTTAGGCATTCTCCCCCAGGCTCTTTCCCAGGCTATTGCTGCCTTTAGATACATTTATTGGATGATGCTCTGCTATATGATAGTCTTACCAGTGATGTCTCTGCCTCATGAACATTAAGAAAAATCCCTTTGCTATTTTACTATTTTGAAAGGGCTTGGTATGAGAGTTGTGCAAGGCTGAGGGAGCCACTGAAGGAGCACCGAGCCTCTGGAGCTGCCCTGGGGAGCTCGGCCTTCAGAGGATGTCCCAGGTTTTATGAATGCTCCAGGGGTATTTGAGAAGGCTAAGTCAGCACCCTTGCAATTTCCCACCCATGAGCAAACACATCCCTCTTTATCTGGTTTCTTTTTCCTGCATGGTTGCACTAGGATTAGTGTGCTTTAATGATTTTTTCTTTATAGTTTCTTTTTAATTACAGATGCTCAAAGCAATATTGAGAATTGTGCCCAGAGTCTGCTGCTCTCACCATCCTGGGCCAGTGCTCAGAGGATGCAGAAAGGGCTCCTTGCATGTCCATAAGTGGAACAGTGAGGATGCCATGAATCTGACCTTACTCTCCTTCACTAGCAGAGGAAAAGTTCTGTGTCACAGGTAGGGGAGATACAGGCAACATTTTGCCTTAGGGAATCAGACTTCTCCCACTTGGCCAACAGTAGTTTTGCATTATCTTCAATGTGGACATACTTTTAAATGACAGACCCAAGTCTGCTTCCGGGCAGTAACAGTCACTCTTATTCATACAACCATAACACTTCCTAAACCATGCAGAAGCAGTGATGCTGCAGTAACTCTTTTATCCCCATAGGACTGTATAAATGGAATGAGTAAACAACATGTCAGTTCATTATAATCTACTGTGAGAGTGAGTAAGAAACAAGGTAGTAAAAAACCCTCCAAAAACTCTTGACATTTTAAACAGCCTTCATTAGTCAGACATGATGGGAACATTAGTCAGAAGGATCCTGTATCTGAAAGTACTCATGTAGCTCTTGGTTATTTGAGTAGTCAATGCCATGTACATGCTGCTGGCTTCATTCAGCGAAACACTAGGTCTGAAAGGAGCACTTCAGGGAAGGTTTCATCAAGTTGGTGCCCAAACCCCAGGTTTGACAGGACCACTTTCAGGGGAAGAGGTGCCTGATGCACTTTCAAGCCAGATAAGGTAGGCTGAAGTAGCTGTGGGTGGTTGCAGTGAGCCAGGCTCAGATGTTTCACTTATGTGCTTCCTGGAGGATGGGGAACCTCCCTGCCTTCCTATTGACACTGCTGGAGAGATGGAGAGTGAATGGGCTTGAGTGTGGGGTGTTCCCTGAGGACTTCCATGGAGTGGGGTCAGTGCCTGCTCCCTACTTGTTGCCTACCTGGCCCCTTTCAGCCCTCTCTCAGCATATGCAGAAGTCTAGCCTCTTTTATGGGGTCCTTTCCCTAGCAAACACAGGATTTACTAGAAGAATACATCTCTGTTTGTTTGATTTCTTTTCCCTGTGTGTTTGCACTTGGATTAGTGTGCTGAGAGGATCTTTTCAGTTACAGTTTCTTTTCAATTACACATGCTCAAACCAATATTGACTTCTGTGGCTTTGTGCATTTATTGCTAATGATGAAATGCTGAATCACCCGTTGTGATGATCAACAGTTGGCACTGAGAAAACAGTACTTCCTCCACATATTTTTATTATATTTATAAGGCAGAATGACAAAAGAAAAATTACATCAGACTTGGCCTATGTAACACGTCAATGCTTACACTGGGTCTAATTCTCCTCTTATGCTGTTCTGTGCTGGGGTAACTCTTATCTGCTCTACCAAGTTACTCGTAAGATTCAGCTGTGAAAAGACAGTCTCAGTCCTTTCTGCTGGCTCTGTTATGCTCTTCCAGCCATTTTAGTGTTAACATTACAAGGTGACTATTGGTCCTTACATGTTATAACCATGTGATCACAGAAGATACGCATTTATCAACACAATTATGTCCCAAATGATGTGCAAAATGAATATAAAGTATCTGTGCTGCTTTCAAAAACCAAACTCTAACTTCTCCAGAACAGAATTCTGTGGTCATGTGAAAATTTCTAAGACATTCACAAAAGAAAAACAATAAATTTCTATTGCTGAATGCCATATTTTACACATGGGTAGCTAAGTAGTGGCTTCATAGAGGGGAAAAGCCATTTCATTCACAGAGTTGAGTCTACAAGAAATCTTTGTAAATCAAAATGAAATTCCCTAGAACTACCAAAAGCTCTGATTTTCAATTAATAGTTACATCCAACTTCTTTGTTTGCTGTGGGGCTGGCTTGGAAAAACATTTTTATATATGTCCCTGCCACCCACTGAGGAATAACTAAGGGGCTTAGAGAAGAGTCATTTATGCCGTACTTACACAAAACTACCATATCTCAAGCTCTGAAAATGGCATTTTTACAAGACATATCTTCTTTTTTTCCACAGGATAATTCTTTATTCTTCAGTTTTATCCCCATTACACTAAATCAAACCACCTCAGAAAACCGCAGCTAAGCTATTTCAAAACTCCATGCCAGGGATTAAACAACTACGTATCAGCAACGTATGTGACCCAAAAGTTTCTGAGGTTCAGAACTGAGGCACAATCACAGCTCACATCAAGAGGAAGAGATCAGATTCAGTATAGGTGTAAAGAGGATCAGGGTTTGATCTGTTGCTTCCTTTCTGGCCTCCCATTTAAGCAAGCGTGTTGATTTTCCAGAAGCCTAAATGGGGCTGGGTTTAGAAGGCATCCTGGTAGTTTGAAATAGTGTAAAAGCAGGCAGAACATGGATTTTGCAAGGAACTTATATAAAGCTGAGTGAGTACAGTGGGAGTTCTACAGTAATGTACCCATATAAGACAGTTATTACATTGTGCCTAAAGTAGTGGCACAGGATATAGCAATATGTTGAAACATTATTTGCCAATAATTTCCCCCAGAGACAATAAGAAAGTTAGGAATTCAGTCTGAACATACATTAAATCGTAGAAAATAAGTGGCATTAATGATTCATAAAATCAAAACTTTTTTCATAATGACAAAGATAGTAACAGTAATAATAGTAGCAGTAGCAACAACAACACAATAGGGCAGACTATTCAAGGGCAATTTATATTATTTCACTGCCCTGCCATAGGTTCTCAGTTGAAAGCCACTCTGTGTGTGCTTATTCCCACTGGGTCAGTCTTTCTGTATATTGAAGCATGGGGAAGGGGAAGAGTAAGGAGAGAGTTTACATTTGAGGTGGTTACAGTATAGAATCATAGAATCATAGAATTGATCGGGTTGGAAAAGACCTCCGAGATCATCAAGTCCAACCCTTGGTCCAACTCCACTCCCTTTACCAGATCATGGCACTCAGTGCCACATCCAATCTGCGTTTAAAAATCTCCAGGGATGGGGAATCCACCACCTCTCTGGGCAGCCCATTCCAATGCCTGAGCACTCTCTCTGCAAAGAATTTTTTCTGATATCTAACTTAAATTTCCCTTGGCAGAGCTTGAGACCATGCCCCCTTGTCCTATTGCTGAGTGCCTGGGAGAAGAGACCAACCCCCACCTGGCTAGAACTTCCCTTCAGGTAGTTCTAGACAGTGATAGGGTCACCTCTGAGCCTCCTCTTCTCCAGGCTAAACAACCCCAGTAGTGTCTGGAAGGTGCAGTATTCCAACTAGTGAAGTCTAGGGCATTAAAACACTCTCCTCAGGGACTTCTGCTGAACACACCCTGATAACCTGCAAGCCTTATCATCACTCTCTGGTTTGCTTCCTGCCCCCCTAAATAGCTGACAGCTTGATTGCAGCCTATACTTTGTTTCAAGCAGCTGATAGGGCATATTTATTTTTTACTCTCCTTGGTCACTGTGTGTCCTTAACCACCATCTCTTGAGTACCACACCAGCCTTATTCCAAATACAAAGTGATTATTAGCTTCATGAGGTTTCCTATAGG
Source organism: Sakesphorus luctuosus (assembly GCA_013396695.1). Taxonomy (NCBI): domain Eukaryota; kingdom Metazoa; phylum Chordata; class Aves; order Passeriformes; family Thamnophilidae; genus Sakesphorus; species Sakesphorus luctuosus. The sequence goes on along the minus strand of VWZD01010106.1, from coordinate 768,259 downwards.
CTCACTGTTTTTGTCGCTTCCCAAAACTTGTATGGGATGGCTCTCATTGGAAGGACTAAGGAGTAAAACTGCCAGAAGTTTCACTAGTACTCTTTTGGCTCAGACGCTGGTGTCTTAAGTTCTACAAATTGCAAACTCTAAAACGGAGGGGTTTAGAATGGAAAGTATTAGGTATATTAAGCTGATTTATAGTGCCCATGAATATAACTGTCATTGTAGTCATGAAATTCATATAGGGAAAAATATCACAAAGACATTTGCACAAATGACCTCTGTATCCTATTCATTAATGTATCAATCATCTCACAGTCTGTAAAGGCTGGTATTTCTTTTGCAAACAAAAAAGCCAAAATTGACAAAAGAAACAGTATTTCTCTGGAAGCAAATGAGGAAATCTCGTGTCAGAATACCTGAGTAGCTCTTAAATAAACTTACAAATGAGGTTCTACCCAGTCATTTTCCTCAGATACCAGCTAATGCATCCAGGCACCCAGCATTGGAAGGATGCATTGCTTTGAGAAGCAGGTCATGTTTAACAACACCTTGCTAGAAATACTCTATGACTGGGTCAGGTCCCATTTGAATAACTAAACCAGTGGCTAGATTTTCCAGGACAGTCATGGAAAATTGAATCTTAAACTGTTCTGATAATATGACCTTAAATACAACTAAAAGGACACGCTGCATCACTTTTGTAAATCTAAGCCTTTTTTTGGAGGAAGCCTAAATGGAAAGAGAACACCTCAATATAGGTGAATGGAAATACTTGGAGACAGAGAGGGGCAGAGGAAACAGGGCAGAATTCAATTCCAACTCTTTATGTCTGTGTCTCCTATAAAAGTAATTTAGTAACTATTGTGCATTTCAGAAAAGTGACATTTATCCTAAGGAATGCAAATGAGAACTTGCTTGTCACGCACACGCAAAGGGAACCTGTTTCATCCTCTTGGCCAGCACAGCTATGGCCACAACACTCTTGGCTGCTGTTTTTTGCCTGTTGTTCCAAAGCTCAGCATAAGATTAATAGCTAGAGAGGGAGAACAAGCCCTACAGCCTGGAGAAATTTCAAAGAAAACTGAAAATGTTAGTAACAACATGATGTTACACTGAGTGTATAAAGATAACTATATTAGGCACTTATGCTAAAGTGGGGGTGGGGGGTGAAGAAAGGAAAACATAAAAAGATTCAGGTCTATAAGAGAAAGAGGAAGGGAAAGAGACACAGAGGGACTGCCACCTCCAGCTAATCCAGCTATGACCCAACCACTATTTTTTACCATTCCAGCTGAGAGGAACATGCCAGTCAGAAATTGTTTTGATTTAAAACTTACAAAAATAAATACATTTAAAATTACATATTTTCCATAAAACTTCAACTTCTGCTGTGGGAGGCTGATAAAAATAATGAGTGCCTTGCCCCTTTCTCCCCAAATGCATTTACAATTGTCACCAGAAAGCTGCATTCGTGCCAAAATTTACAGGAAATGGAGAATTTCAAGCAAGCTGGGCCAGTGGTGTTGCAGTGAAGGGTTTAGGATGTCACCTTAGAAGAAGGAAATCCCTGAAATGGCACCAGTGCCCCTGCAGTCATCTCTAAGCCTTTGTGCACCATCTTCTAATGTCCCTTTCTCCATTTTTAATCAACTGTTTTTGTGTAAAAGCTCTGATGCTGAAAGGAATGACTATTTTTAAAAACTTCTCTACTGCCACTTCCTGCCCCTGTGGCTGCTGGACAAATGCCCTCCTCCTTCCCTTGCTCCATCTCAACCAAGAGCTGTGAGTAGATCAGAGAATGGCATTTTCTATGCAGGACACCCACATCCTTAAAGTTAAAAATCTTGAGCCTAAAACCCCCAAATCATTTGGTTTGTAAAGATGAGCTTGGCAATCCTTTTCTTGCCCTTCCTTGTCCTTCAGCCTCCCTGAGTGCCTCCTTCCACCTTGGGAACTATCTATTTTCTCTGTCCTAATACCTGGCACTCTTGTGCTGCTGAACTGATGCTGCCCCATCACTTGCCCCAGCTGACATCATAGAGAGGACAATGTCACAGATCCTCAGCTGGTCATCATGTGGGCTATAGACCAAAGCCTGAACCTGGATCTCCCCAGCCGCCCTCGATGGCTGAACAGTGGAAGTCATTGCTGTCAGATACCTGACTGATAATTCAAATTGATGGACACAATGTTGCCAGGAACACTGATTTATACACAAATATCCACCTTACATACAATTACCCATACTATTAGCAATCCTACCATTGCACTTTCCACTGTTTAATACAGGACTAGATGGATTGTTCAAAAGAGCTACAAAAGGACATAATAATTTTGTGGTCTGCTGCATCTTGTTCCTAACTGAGCCACAGAAAATACATTATGGCAGTTCTTGGCATTGCCATTTTGTCTACTCAGAAGTATCAATTTTCCTTTGGTAAGGGCATGAAATTGCACTTTATGACTACCCTTCTCTTTTGACCTGACTAGATAGTCCTCACTCATTTGAACACTAGGGTAAAGGCACTCCATGCATAAATAACAGATGTATAGAATGAAAAAGTTCAAAACAGAAAGAAAACTAGGCAAAAATGTTATTTAGGCAATTTTTTTTCATTAATAATAGCAGCATAGGATTGGCATCAAAGGTTTTACTCTTCAGTAATTGATTTTTTTTTTTAATCAGGTTGTGTTTATTGGTTTTGTTTTGGTGTTCTGTTGGTTTTTTGGGGGCTTGGCATTTTTTTTTACAGTTAAATATGCCAGTTTAAAATGTAGGAGTTTTGTGTGGGTTTTTTGGGATGGGGACACACTGTAGATGGATGTTGGAGCTAGAGGAGAAACCCCCTTGCATTTGGGACCAAGCTGCCAGGACTGAACCTGACACCTTGACTGGCTGAAGTGTCTTGTTCTCCCACCTTGTGTCAGTCTAAACCAAATGGGGTGGGGAGAGAAGCTGGGACTTGTGTATTTATATTCTGTAGAATAGGACTTGATATTCAATCATGGTACCTATCCTGTCACATAAATAAATTTTAGATTATATTCCACTGAGAGACGTGGGTCCATTTCAGTGTCTAGCCCAGTTTTCCCATAACAATAGCCAATATTTTAATAGCAAGAAAATTTGCCTTGCATGTAGGCAGGCTACAAAACAGTGCATAAAATTAGAACTGACTTCCTAGTGACATAGTTTTCTTTAGAAATGACATGCTGAGAAAAAAATGAGGCAGTAATAGGCAGGTTTTTCTGCAAGACTGTTAAAGAGATGAAAAATATCCCTGCTAAAATAAAGTCTTTAAAAATTTGGCCACAAGAGATTTTTTTTTTCAATGCACTTTTCACATATTCAACAGCTTTGCTGTAGAAGTCTGTCCCTGAAAGGAAATATCCACCTCCATACTTCCTAAAATATCATCTAAGGTTTTTGATCATCTAAATGTTAATTAAGATTCTGAAACACCATGGTAAATAAACTAACAGCTATTATTGAAAGAAAAACCCTCTAGACACTAAACATGATAAATCATATCTAACCTTCTTTGCTCTGAACAAACTGGCCAACTTCAATGCCTGCTCTTCCAGACAATTTTCTAGACTGATGAGCCTGTGCTTGTACTGGGCTGCTTTGTGAGAAGGAAAATAGCTCAGAAAAGATGAGCATAGACTTGCCTAGGGGAGGGGATGCTGAACTGCTTCAGAGGTGGTGATGGTACCAGAGCAGAACAGCACAAGGAACACAGAGAAATTAAGCTTGGCGTGTTGTCCCAGATGAGGACAAGCAGAGATCAATGGCTCGGTCTCAGTAATATTAGTAAACATATGGTCTTTGGTGACTCTTCTTGAGATGAAGATGATGAAAGTCAGATTTCAAACAAGGTCTCAGTGTTGGCAGGCTCAAGGTATTTGCACCTGTGTTTTCACAAGTGTTGAAATGAAAACTCATCCAGCTACAGCCTTTTTTTTCTATGTTTTTAAAGGGTTTGAAAAAGCAATTGAATTTTGTAGGGCAACTTCTACGTGCCAAAACCTTTATCTTTCAAGGTTCTTGTACCATTATGGGAGAGTTGGAAAACACAAAAACAGTATCTGAACAAAAACTATGATGTGAAACAAAGAGCAGGGTTATGAGCTTGCTGAAAATGTGGGAAAAGAGTTACAGAACAAAACAAAAGTGCACTGTCTTCAGCAAAAGGATTTAATATCCTCATTGGTCTCCTAATGGATTTTTAACATGGCCTGTTGCTTACATAGCTTCATCATCATCAATGGGCTTGAAATGAGAGGCTGCTATTTGCCAGAAGATCAGGACAATCATTTAGAACTACAAAAGTTTCAGTTAAAAAATAAAAAAGCCCCATGATATGTTAATAGTCAGTTTCTCTCTGGTCTTCTGCTGTTTCAAACTTACTGAGGGTTTTGGCTCTTTCCTACTGCAGCAAAATGATAGAGATGGGAAGTGGAGCAATAGAAGACAACTACATGTGGCTCTGCCTAAAATCTAGTGCCTGGTCAGGATCAGGACACACACACATGTTTCTGCTCCAAAGCCATTTCTTCCCTTGAATCACACATAGCTAAGAAAGATTTCACCAGCAGCTACAGATGTAATTGACAGCATGATTTTCTTGGACTAGAGATAATTCAGGGCATCACAATAAGTAACTTGGTAGTTGTACCAGTTTGGGGGAATAATTTCTTAGGGAAGTTATTTCTACAGTAAATCACAATGTGTTTCTTCCTCTTAGAATTCTACAATCCCATTTTATAACAAAGTGTGTTGAAGTTTCTTTTCCACATGGGAAATATAGAATCATAGAATCCAAGAATCAATAAGGTTGGAAAAGACCTCTGAGATCATCAAGTCCAGCCTATGACTGAACACCGCTCTGTCAACTAGACCATGGCACTCAGTGCCACATCCAGTCTTTCCTTAAAGTCCTGCAGGGACGGTGACTCCACCACCTCCTTGGAAAGCCCATTCCAGTATCTAATTCTTCCTAATGGCTAGCCAATGGAAAATCATTCAAATGAAATCTTCCACACCAAGTGCAGGTGTTTTTTTTTTTGTTGCTTTGTTTTAATTATTTTTCCCCCGCAGAAATAATTATTGTTTTCAGTGAAATCACAAAGGTTGAGCAGAAAAAACACTTTATTTACTACTGTCATCTGCCCAAAGAGGCGATCTCAGCCTTCACTGTTACAACCTGGGAGAATTTATCACTTGACACATAGCATGTAGGAAGCATGTGTAGAAAGGACCTACAGAAACACTTCCATGGGGCATCAATTACTGCTGAAATGAATATGAAAAACTTCCTTCAATGATTGTATGGAAGTTTAAAGCAAAAAGAACATTAGCTGCCTCAGGATCAATCTGGGGAGTGAAAAAATACAGACATTAAGCTGAAACTTCACTCTATTTCTAAATCAAACCCACCAAAAATCTGCTTTATAAGATTTTTTTATATCAGTAGGAATAATTCAATGCATCACTCATAAACTATCCAGGGTTCGAACGTATTAGCATTATCTGAATTCACTCTGCATTCAGGGTAGGAACAAGTGAAGCCAGCTCAAGCCATAGTTTTTGTCATCTACACATGTGCCTTGCACCAACATGACTATATGGGTTTTTGTCCAAAAGTCTTAATTAACATTGATCATAGTTGTGCTACCACTCTCAGACATAAGTAAACCCACAGTGGGTAGCAATAGTATAGTTATATCTGTCTGTTGTGCAGTTGTACAGTGCATAATGATATATAACAAAAGTCCAGCAAAAATCACCAGACAACCTTTCTTTTAGCAAAATGGTTTCCAGTGCAAGAGGAGCTGTTGGTGTGATGTCTAAAAGGCATGATTGGGAGGGGAGAGGAGAAAAAACAATCAGATAAATGTGTCAGAAGATACTAGCACACTCCTAGATGTCACTAACAGAGAGCAGGGCCAGTACAGATATGAAGATTTAGGAGTTGTCATAGGCAAAAAAGAGCTGAAACTGTGAACATGAACAGGCAGCAGATAACTGTGTAGTGCCCGGGTGAACGTGTGAAACTGAACTCCCAAACTCTCAGACAGGACACTGCTACTTGCAAGCTGCAGCCACTGCTGGCTGCTTGGAAATGTTGACAACACTTTGACTACACAAAACTGATGCATCTCAAAGCCTCCAATTAATAAAGAGACAGGAGACCAACCCACTAGTTAAAAGGCTGTTCATGTGCTGTTCTTACGCACTTACATTATTTAGACTTTAGGAACTGGAAACTTGGTTTCCAGAAAGAAGATCTGGTGCCTGAATGGGAGAAGTGGTCTCAGAAAGCAGAAGGGGGCCCAGAAGGAAGTTGAAGATCCTGGCCTGGGGAGAAGTCTGGAAAACAGGAGAAGATCCTGGAGATAAGGAAGCCATGGACATCAAAGCCAGGGACACCCAGGGACTCTGGCCAGGGGCACCTGAGATGAGTAACTGCAAGCAGCATCCCAGCAGGAACAAACACTTTCTGCCCAACCTGAACAGGCTAGTAATGAGTTCCCTGCAGGGAAGAGGAGACTTAGGGAATGAAATACTGGTGGAGAGGGATGGAGTCAGTGCAACGAAAAAATAAATAGGATAAATCTGTAATGTTATTGTTTCTTCAATAAAACCTGGTATCCAGATCCTCTCCACACTGGAATTTATGCTGTCTCTCCCTTGGCAAGAGCTCATCATAATTTCTGATTCTTTGATGAAGAATCATTCTAAATTTTCAGATGGAGCATTTTGAGAGAGTGTCTGTTAGGCATGCTCAAACTCTATCAATGTCTTAAGTGTTTTTTTCAGCTCACAGAGTTTGTTGCCCTTAGAGAACAGCACTAAGCAGTCCAGTCTGCCAGGGTGTGTCAACAGCTTGTTACGGTAAACAACTGATCATCAGAGGCTATTGTTGATCTGCCACTCTACAAAAGAAACCATCCTGTGTCCTCCCTTCTGGTGACATTTGAGACCCAACAAACTCAGTGACTGTCTTTCCCAGTGCTCTGGTTTTGGTATGGATTTCCATGCTCAGCTGTGCTGAGGAACTATTCCAACAAAACAGAACAGACACTTCGGCATAACCTCTCCACATTGTTGTGAGTGTTGCAATAAACTCTGCAAGACAGAAAACATTTCACCTTGTAACTCTAAAAGAAATATGCAGATGAACTCTGGGTGATGACAATATTCTGTGCCTGGGCTTAGAGAGGAAGATAAAGTGATGGAACAAAATGAGGCTGCACATGGCAGTCTCTCATTTCAAGCTCATTGCTGATGGAGATCTGTAAGCAACCAGCAATGTTAAGAATTCTTCCTCAAGCTTCCCCCCTGAAAAAACCACCTAGAGTAGCCCAAAGTCTTTCTGGAGAGTTTGATGTGCCACAGATCTGGGGATATGAAAGATTGCTACACTTTTGAGAGGTGGAGCTAGAAAAACAGACAATATTAGCACTGCAGATAAAAGTTCCCCTATCAATACACCCAATCCTCTCTTGGAGGGATCTTCCTGTGCATTAAATCTATAGCCTTTCTTTCATGATTTCCAGGAAGTCAAACAGGAACATACTGACTATGATGTTGTAGTTCATATTGGCTCAGTGATTATACCAGCTGTATGCACTTCCTCTCTTNTATTAAACAGAAAAAAATTTAGTGGTCAACCAAAATATTTCATGATTTTCAAGATCATCCCTGCATGTTATAAAGGCAACTACAATGTAACCACTATTTTCAACTGCATGTCATTTTCAACTGAGCATGTCTTCAGAATTAGAAGTCAGGACCCAGGTGTTTACAGCACCTTTCAGAGTGTAAGATACACTTATGCCAAAGAGCATTGTGTATACCTGGAAAACTAAAAATTCAGCTGTTTAGAGAAAATAATTGGTGGAGTTGCAGTTACTTGCATTGCTATTACCAAAGCAGAAATACATGCAATGTTCCATGTGAGCCACAAGGATCATTGCTCTCTGAGACATCCTTCTATATTAAGGACAGCAACAAGAAGTAACTGTGGGTAGAAATTTTTACTCTACTTGATGGCAGTGCTCTATTTCTTGCAAAAGCATTCCTGCTAATTGCCTCATTTTAAGGATTCTGCAACTCATGGCAAGGTGAAGCTCCTAATAATTTTGCTTCCAGTTAATGCTTTTGTCACTATGCAGCAATGTAATTATCCCCATAACACTGACACTCTGGTAGACAAAGACTCTAAATGGAAAAATAATGTTTTTACAAGAAGATCAGCTTTGAAGAAGATGCATTTAATTTGCTTGTCTGTAAACACACAACATTGCATATTAGCTCAGGTAACATACGTAGCAGGACATAAACCACCCCCCACCCTTGTATTCTACTTCATCTAGAGACCTTAAAAAAACCTTAAGCTTATCATTACATTCTTCACTAGGGTTGATTTCAGGAGAGATGGCCACTACTGAATAGGGTATCTGGTGGTTTTTCATGTAGTTTTTGGTTTAAAATCATCACGTTAAAATCCTGATTGTAGATGTGCCGGAAATTGTTATTGTTTTCCATCTAATTAAACACCAAATGTTGGTCAACATTTTTATAGTCTCTTTTGACTAAGGATTAATTGCAGTATCATATTAATAGCAATTTCCCCAAAATTACAGTGAGCATGGAAATTATCTAGTAACAAATGTGAAACATGTTTGATGCTGTTCAAGGACAAATTAGAATTTAAAATATATTTTCATCCTCTTTTCTCAGCTAAGCAGTTCCTGATTATCCAATTTACTGATAACATTCTTGCCTAATCTCAGAGGAGGAAGTCCTCCCAGAGGATAAACAAACAAAACATTTCCTTTTCAATATTTGCTTTAAAGTATGTTTAACTCTTTGTTACCAAGGAAAAATAATAATTTAATGCAAGTATAATGTGTGGCCCTCTGTAGCTTCTCTAGAGATGTGGGGCTGTATGGTTTGGATACTTTTTGTCATGTTTATCAAAAATAGGAGTATCAGTAGATGGAGCACACCTATGCTGTCTATACCATGTGTTTCCATCTCTTTCCATCTACTTATCTGCTATTTATTTTAAAAGACAAACTATCCACTGTTTAGAAATTTTGGAGAGCCCAAATGACATTGTCTATACCTGACTAGTCTGTAACTAATGATTAACTGCATACTGTACAGTTTGGTAAGTGCAGTACTTAAATTCATATTTCCAGAAGCCTTTTGCTGCCTTCTTAAAGCTTCTCTCAAAAGTAAGAATGCGGGATCACAAAACACCCCAGCAGAAAAAAGATTGTGTAGTAGATCTGCTACCCCTTGGAGAGACAGCAGAACTTGAAAGCGACACCACTAACACAGTGGATTGATAGTCTGCAGATATTGCTTGTCTGCTGTCCCTTGCATTTAAAAGAAATAGAGATTGTATGTGTAAACTTTGCTTTGTATCAAGACCTGTAAAAACCATCTTGCATTACTCCTTGATCTTCTCCCCCTTGCTTCATGAACAATGGATTAACTTTAGGCCTCTGCTGTTGTCAGATAAACAAACTGTAAATTCCTTAGTTAAGAACTATTTTGCATGTTGCCTGCCCCTTAACTGGAGAACCCTATATTAAGCAAAAGGCTGTACAATGAATTTGTCTTTATTCCTCCCCCCGAATAAAGTCCGTTTTTGACCATCTCATAAGAAGGTGTACACTTGTGGAGATCTAATAACTCAAGAAAGAAATTGAAGGAGAAGCCAGGTTCAATTTCAAGCTAATAGGGTAAAACTATTATTTTGCACCAATTTTTTGCAGACGTGTGTTAAAAACATACAACGCTTCTGCTTGTCCTACACCTTAATACAGCAGGTCAGAGATGACTTAAGCAATTCTCAATCACATTGATTCTCAAAAGTGCTAGAAGGTTGAAGTGTCCAGAGCCATTCATTGTCATCAGCTGAAGTGAGAACCTAATTCTCCTAAATCTACAAGTAAATTTAGTGGAGGAAAGGAGGAGGGAGAGACAGGGGCTGTGGATAATTTAGTAATATATGGGAAGACACATGGTACGAGTTGTTTAAATGGTTACACAATGGCCCTTTTTCAAAGAATGATTGGGATTGGCAGGGACATCTGGAGATCATCTAGTCCAATTCCCTGGTAAAGCAGGTTCACCTAGAGCATGCTGCACAGGATTATGGCCAGATGGGCTTTAAATAGCTCCATAATAGGCAACTGTTCCATTGCTACCACCTTCACAGGAAAGAAGTTCTTCCTCATCTTGTGACAGATCTTCCTGTGTTTCAGTTTATGCCCATTGGTCATTGCCCTTTCACTGGGCACCACTGAGAAGAGCCTGGATTCATCCACTTGAAAACCCCTTATGTAGACTGATGAAGTCCCTTCTCTGTTTCTTCTCCAAGTGTAACAGGCCCAGCTCTCTCTGTCTTTTGCCATAAAGGAAATGCTCCAATCCTCTAATCATCTTTTTGTCTTCTGTGGGACCCGCTCCAGGAGCTCCATGTCTCTCTTGTCCTCAGGAGCACAGAACTGAGACACAGTACTACAGAGGAGACCCCATCAGGGCTGAATGGAGGGGCAGGATCATATCCCTCAAATGGCTGACAGTTTCCTAATGTATGTCAGGTTACCATCAGCCTTCCTGGGCACAAGGACACACTGCTGGCTCATGGACAGCTTGTTGTCTACCAGGACTTCCAGGTAGACAGCAGGTCTTTCCAGTAGGTCAGCCCCAGTTATTCTTCCCCAGGTGCAAGCCCCTGCCTTTGCCTTTGCTGAAAAGCCATTCCTCCCAGTTTTATATTGTCAGCTACCTTGCTGAGGATATACTCTGTCCCTTCATCCAGGCCACTGATGAGTAAGTTGCACAAGACTGGACTCAGCACCAACCCCTGGAGAACACTACTAGCTATGGGCCTCCAACTACACCCTGTGGCAGTGATCACAGCCCTCTGAGACCTCCACTCAGCCAATTCTCAGTCCATGTCAACATCCACTCACCTAACCCACACTTCCTGAGTTTGCCTGTGAAGATTTTATGGGAGACAGTGTCAAAAGCCTTGCTGAAGTCAAGGTAGACCACATCCACTGCTCTGCCCTCACCTACTCAGCCTGGGTAGAAGGCTATCAGATTGGTCAGGCATGATTTTGTGATTTTTTTTCCTCACAATCAAAACAAAAAGAGGTTGGATTCAGCTGCTTTTGAAAACTTCTTTCTGGAGGGAAACTCTTAATAATAAACAACATTCAGACACACAATTTTATGTGGTAATGATCATAATAATAGTGTATCATGTGGAAAATAGATGTGGGAAGGCTCATCTGTGACTGTACAGGCCCACTGGAGAGATGGACCTGAAGCTGCTGCCATAAGCTGCTTCAGAGGTATCTCCTCCTCCCTGGCAGATCTTTTCCCTTCTCTACAGGGGACAACTCCCACACTAATGCAGTGGAAACACAAATCTCTTCCCCCAAGGTCACCTGGGTTGGGAGGTGCTAGGGAGACTGGGAAGAGTTGAAGGCAGGGTGAAAACTGAATGTCCTCCAAACTACCATAGCTTTGGAAAAACAGCTTCAGTTATAGCCATACCTCTCAGAGTACTTCTACTTTGCCTAGCTGCCAAGCAGTGGTAGTCAATCTGTGACTGTTTATGGCATCTTTGTCTACCTGGACAATGCTGAATAAAGGCAGGCTTGGATCGAAACAGAATTCTTACTTAATGAAGTGAGGCAGCAAGCTTGAAAAAGTCAAGCATATTTTTTATGAAGGAGCTGATCAGACTGGAGGCAGAAAGCACTGTGTCATAGTTCCTGTGAAATTTTGCTATATTTAATAAACATCCACATAAATTACAGTTATATAAACACTTCCTCAAACCATGGAGTTTTTCCAGTACTTATTAGTCACACTTACTGATAGCCTAAGAGGAGAGCTTCATATGCAGCAACTAATTGAAAAGGGGGACCATAGCTCCAATCCAGACCTCTTTCTTTCCTTTATTCCAGCATTTGAAAAGCTGGGCCAATTTATTAACTTTGAGCCCAACATTCTGAATGATGTTGCAGTACAGCTTTGGGAATAAAAGTGGTTGAAAGTTCTAGTAGCCACAACTGCACAGTGATATAAGGAAATACAGGCTGCTTTTAAAAGATGTGATGAGAAAGAATTATTCACGGTACTTTTTTTGCTGTTTGAAACTACAGAATGACTGCCTAAACCAGAACAGATGGTGGTAGGAGTGAGTCAATGTTGAAGGGATAGCACAATCTCTCTGCTTAACACTATTGATTAATAGACTGAACGTAAGCTATGCTAGAGGTATATTTTAGTTTTATCTTTTTACTTGCTTGTTTATTTTCTACAAGTTTTTCTAAATGGAGCCAGGTTAGTTCCCTGAGAAGGCAGCTACTGAGTTACTTACCTCCAGAGTTGCAAAGGTCTTCAGAATCTGCATCCAAATCAGAAAGTGGGCTGCTCTGAGAACACCTCTAAGTGCATAGCTCTCAGGTACCTCAGCCAGTGATGGTATGATCCAGAAGGACCTGTGTTTGACTGTTATTCGGCACTGCAGACCACACTTTTGTCTGGTCTTTCTGAAAGTTCGTGGCCCTCTAACACAACTTTCCAGGCAAACACACTCTAACAGGTGTTTGGTTAAAGTCCTGTGCCAGAGCTAAGGTTAAGAATTGGAATGAAACAGCCAAGTACATTTTTGAAACACAAATAAACATGCAATGATGTTGTTATAAATAAGCAGCTATTTCTTTAAAACACAGTTTTAAAAGATTGACTTCAAAGTAATCTATTTTCAAAAGCAAAGTGCCTTAGTTACTTACTGCATTACTTATATTTGACTTAGATGGGAATACATTAATTGAATATATTATGCTTGGAATGTGTGGAAAATAAAATTTTTTCCATGTGAATCAGCACAGGAAATGATCTGCAAATGAGTAAAATATTGAGAAGTCTACCAATGGAGGTTTTTTTTAAATTCACAATGTTTTTCAACTGTAGAGTACTGACACACTTTCTTCAAGAGTAAAGTATCACAGAGATGACTGATGACACCCTAGAGACTGAAGAAGAGCAAGAACTTGCTTCTAATTGGCGTAATTTAAGACTATAATCTGATGCAACATTGATTTAATAGTATCTATCCTTGTGGGTGCCACCCAGTTTTGCCTCCCATTATTTGTCATTACCAAAGCTTACTAAATTCTTACTAAATACAGAAATGGCAGATGACACGAAGCAAACTCAGAGGTGTTCTGACTTGATTTTCTTTTCACTGTGATGTAAAATAACAAACAAAAAACCCAGTGTCTTCTAAATGATTATCTAGTTACACATTCCACAAGCTACTTTGATTTTTCAAAACTTTCCCTTGCTGAGGTTAGATATTAAAATAGTAATAAATACGACTACTAAGAACAGCAAATGAAAGGTTTTCTGAGAGACATACTGTGAGAGGATGTTCAGGGGTGGATGTACTTAGGAAAAGATGTAATCCATCACAGAGCTGAAACCTCAGTTCTAAACTAATCAACATTAGGCGCTCACAGAGGCAAAACTATGAGTGGGAGAAAGGAGAACAGAGTCTACTCCAAGATACTATTGATTTTCTCTGAAATCACATGAATTATTATTGTTGAGTTCATTATTAGAACTGATGATTTTTTTGGAGTATTTTACACTGTAAGAAGTCCACCATTATTGTAAAATGGATCCCCCATGCACTCCTCAAACCTGCCTTGAATCTGAAATTTCCTCCCTTGTCCAATTGGAGAGAAAACTACTGCTTCTGTATCAAATTTTTCTTCTGTCTACTGAGGTGGAAATTGAGTCCCAGTCTAGTGCAGTTAGTAGCTACACTCTGACTCCTGCCTTAAATATATGAAACACACTATCAATATTGGGGTTTTTTTCTTTTTTGAAATCAAATCAATAAACAAGTTTCTTTTGATTATGTTGCATTGCACTCTGGGATGCATGAAAAACAGTTGAAAGAGTAAGTTTGACTATAAACATTTTCCTCTGAATACTGAAACCAATTACCTGTATTTGGCCTTTATCTTCTGTCTGTACTTCTGTCAAATGATCAAACAGGCACATGGGCTGCATCCCAAAGGCAATATTTGGCTCACAGTGCCCAACAATCAGGGAGAGATGATGCACATATTTTTTGCAGGAAGATAACGTTTCATGTGCTTTAATTTTGCTGTGAGAAGAGCAGCACAGGGAGCCTGCTGCCTCTGCTCCAAGTGTCCTGTTCCCTCTGAAGCTACAGACGGCTTCTGCCATGTGAGTGAGACTGAAGTGTGCACTACAAGTTCATGCTATGCACAGTTCATCACTCTCCCTGTACCAGAGCTGCTTAGTTCATAGACCAGAGAGCCATTTAAGGTGAACCTGGGATCCTTCTTGGTGGCAAAATTAAAACCATCTAAAGTCAAAACAGGATTTTCCTGGACTCTTTCCTCCAGTCTTCAAAACATGTATCTGTCTTCGCCTTTATACTCATCAATAAGGAATTTAAAGCCACAGACTCATTGCTCTTAAATGTCTCTGCCCATGAAAAATGCAAATAGAGAGAATAAATAGGCTCCACGTTTCAAGTGTAAATCCAGTCTCTGAACAGAAGTTTTTTCAGTCTGCCTTTGGGACTATGCTTTGATAGGGTTTCCTGAAAAGCTGCCTGTTTAGCTTCACTATTCCCTTAACCAGCAGCTGCATAACTTATATGGATTAATTGAACTCCAAACTGTAACATCCAGATCTCCCATGTTGCTTAAAATACAATACAGCAAACCCAGGCATGACTGCAGTACAGATCAAAGAGAGATTACAGGAACAGAGAAGATGTTTGTCTATGAGAATCAGGCCATCTGGACTCTAAGGCATTATAAGGTAAAATTCTTAACATCCTTTCTGCCTTACCTCCAAGCAACAATGAGCTGGAGGAGGTCAGAGCAATTCACCTGACTCAGACTGCCACCAGACAAAACAGGTCTCATTAGCTTCTTCAGCAATTATAAAAGGCTTCTTTAGCTAATGAAGTGGCTGAGATACAGAGCAGAAAAGCAAAGCCCTCAGAGGATAGAAGAAAAAGTTGAGAAGGCAGGTGGGGTTAAAACCGATGTTTTGAAGCTTAGAGCTGTGCTTCAGGACTTTCCTATTCCAGGCAGTCACAGATTGCCCAGCAAGGGAGAAGGGCAGGGATGTTTATGAACTGGATTTACTCCCTGCAAAGTTTGCTGCCAGTAATAATCCGTCTTGAGCAGAAGTATTTTAAAACACTATTGCTGAGTCGTGCAGATTTGTGACGATACTAATCTCCATACAACTTCACAAGAAGCTGCCAGAAATGTAAAGAACTTATACTTGCAGTATGTATTTGTGAAACTAAGCTTTGGTAGAACATCCATCCACATTACAAAAGGAGACAAGTTCTGGGCCTGTTTCCATATATAAAGTTATTTCAAGTAACTAACCTTCCAGACTTCCTTTCAGTCTCTGGACTGTGAACTTCCCTGATATTGATGCTTTACTCTTTCTCCCTTTCATTTATTCTACCACTTCAAGTAGAAAAAAACCTTAAAAGACTGGAAGATAACACCAAAATCTTGGGATTAAAATTCCTCAGGTTTTTTTTGATCCAGTACAGCTGTGGTGCAGAGAGGATGTGATTTAATTTATGGAAGCAGGATTGTCTTGCATGTTCTGTTCGCAGCTGCCTTTTCCAAAGAACATGAGTTCCTCACACAAGTGGGGAACACCAAGCACTCTCATCTGAAAAACACTGAACAATCCTATCAGCATCTTTCAAGAACATACTGTACTGTTACCTGAAAGTTAGTGACTTCCATGTCAAGGGAAATAAGTTTCTTACAGTAAGCTATCCAAATTACAGATAATATTTTGTACTCAAAGGCCTGTACCACTTCTACGTAAAGCTAAAACAGTTTTTAACTCCTTGTCCTGCCTAAAAAATTGGAAATTGCATCACTGGCTTTCACACTGGTAAACTGCCTCTGAATTTCTTCCTGATCTACTGTGCCGGGACAACTAGATGAAAAGTAAGCAAGAAAACTAAATCATAGCCCCCCCAGCCACAAGGATGTGAATTTCTAGGATCAGATTTCTGGATAGCAACCCCTACAGCTTCCCACAGTGGTAACCACACATTCTACACCTCCAGCCACTTGCACTTGTTTCCTGACCTATCTTTGCACAGCCCATAGATGAACTGCATGAAGCTAGCTTTTCAGGTCTTCACACTGCACTGCAAATTACCTTAAAACCAGAGCTCAGTATGGAGTTTTTCTCTGCACACTAGAGAGAATAACAAAATTAGCTCCACCGTGACAGTCAGTCAGTCCCTGGCAGGAACTTCCATACTCATGGACAGGAACTTACATACTCAGAGAGCAGAAAGGCGTGTCTTTCAAAGGTGTCAAGCTAGTGTGATGTTCTGTGCATAACAGGGATCAGGTAGAAGGATACCAAGAAAGTCTGCAATGCAAATTTGGCTGTTCTATTTTTTCAGTTGACCTGATCTCCCAGAACATGTGTCCTAGACACCCACACCTCCCCACATCCCCCTCACCCCACACAAACAGATCAGAGCCTCCCACCCCACAGATGCTACTTCTTGTACCTTAGGTGGCATGTGACACAGCTGGAGGAAGTAGGCATGGTCACTACCCTCAAAAGGAACTGGAGGCAATGCAGGGAGTGAGGGCAGACACAAGGAGCAAGAGAGTTAGAATTACTGCAGTGGGAAAGAGTGAGATTAGCAGACACAAATTTGCAAGATGGGTTTCTGCTGCTTCTAGTATAGCATTGCTTGGTGCTCACTATAACCTGAATGACAGAAGAATTTGACTCCAGCTGTAATTTGTGATAAAAGTCTGTGCCTACAAGGCAAGGTATCTGTCAACAAACGTAGAACTTGTGATAACCTGTGGCAGATATGACATAAGCCCAGAACCTCCATGCATGAACCTTCTCAAGTAGACATTTGGGCTCACAGAAGTTACAGAAAGGTCATCCTGCAAGGTCTAGCATAGACACCCACACAGATTTAAAAAATCGTTTCTTACCAACAATCATATGGTTGCAGACATCACAGAAGGTGGGTTTTTTGAAGATGTGCTCCTGGAAGATGTGGGTCTTGTTGTTTTCTGGCAGCTGCTGGGCTCTGGTGGGGGAAGATGCCTGGCTCTCTGAATTGGGGAGCTGTCCAGTGCTTGTGCTCACCTCAGGCATCAGGTCTACCTGCAGTTTCACATCGCTGTTAGTCCTCTGGAAGAAATTGTCTGCACTTTTACTCCGCAAGCTTTTCGTCTTGAAGGAGAGTGATCGCTTCAGTTTCTGCAGCTGCAACAAATAAGCCAGTTATAATTACTACTTTTTCCACTTAACAAGCAGTGCAAGGCTCCTGGTTTTCAGGTGTGCTGTTGCCAAGTGAACCTGGGAGGCATTTGCAGACCTTGAACCATTTGAACAGTAAAAATGACTTTAGAATTTAAATGACAATTTTGAGTAAAGAAAGTAGAACCCAACCAGAAAACAAACTACTTTACATATGCTTTCTGATAGACAACAAACTTGATAGCCCTAATGAATGCTTCTATTGGTCTTCACTTTCAGATATGACAACAAAGAAGTGCTGCTAAAAGTTGTGTGCATTGGAGAATATATAATTTGCATTCAAGCATGAGGGAACTTGGAGTATTAATCATCTTATAATAGTACTTAAGCAGCCTGTAAAGTCATTACAGGAACATCTGTTACATGGAAGTACAAGACAAGTGAATTCAGTAAATACATTTGATATACCTAAATTCCTCAAATTTAGCAGAAACACAGTTTCTATGCAGTTTTGACTGCATTTTTTTTTTAAAGAAAGAAGGGTAAGCAGCAGCAAGTGTAACTAACTAGCCAATTGATAGTTAATGCATTAGTTATTACTAGTTAACACACATTCTTATGCATTCTTGTATATTTTATTGTGTATTGATTATCAAACTATAAAGAACCACAATAAGGCATTATTATTTTAGAGTTGCTAACTCAAACTCTTTACCTGTAAGTTCTCTTGTGCCATATCAGCAATCCTCTTATCCTTCACCCCTCCCTCCACCACCCAATTTTATATAAGGCTGAGAAGAGCACTAGGTGAGGCACAGAAGTTATCAGGATATCTCAGCCACACAAATCTGTGGGTTTGTCAATTCCAACAGCCCACAGGTAGAAGCCAGGTAAAGGGAAAACCAGGTCTGTATCTCCTTCATGTTTACTCTCTCCGAAGGGCAATGACTCTGCATCACCTTTCACTCAGCATTATTTTAATGACTGCAAAATAATTTCATCACTGCTATTCTCTGGGCGACTGCAGTACAACAACTGATATTTTCCATGCTGCTCAGGCTGTTTGTGGTAACCAGCAGGAATGGTTTATATTAGAAACTGTTTATGTTAGAAGCAATGATGATTGGGAACCATAATTCACACTAATATAAAGGGAAGGAGTTCACATGCTTTCCCCAAAAAACATGGCACTGGTCCTTCACACTGACTTAATGGCCTCAGAGCACTTGCTCTCCTTAGACTCTATTCCTGATCCATCCATTTGCTTCACAATGCAACTGAAATCACACTGAGGAGAGTCAAGACATCCTGGGGGGAAGCCTCTCTTCCATCTTCAAAAACAAGTATCTTGTTCCTGGAGAGGGAGACACCAGCTCTTTTCCCAACATGTTGAAATAAACTCCCTGAGTCAAATAAATGGACAAGGAGCTGCCATTCCCCCAGTTAACAGTGCTGGGGTTTGGAACATGGAAGCAAACTGCATTCCACTTCCTGAGTGGTTCCTCCACAGGGACTTGGGGAGTAGGGAGGGGTCAGACTCCAGGGCCCATCCCAATGCACCACTTCCACCCACAACTCACTCTGGGTTCAGGAGAGGAGCCCTGGATACAAATGAAGGAAATACCTATTTGCAAGAAACTCTCAGTCTTCAGAGGAATATGACAATAAGAGCAATTAAGTCATTAGATGCCATCTGTGAGGTAAATGCAATTTATAGTTTCTGAAGCTCTTTCAGCTGAAGGCTAAGCCATGGACTGACTGACCCCAGAAATCACTGTGTAACTGCACCATCAGAATGCGAGATCTTCCATCTTCTGCTTGGATGTTAAGTTACCAGCTTTTGAAATCAGAGGTTATTCTGTTCTGAGATTACTTCATCTTTCCAGTGCCGGCCAGAAACTTGGCAATAATTCATCCCCTTGCTCCTGAAACACTTCTCACTGAAGTCAGACCTAATTAGTGTGGCAAAACACAGAGAATTACAACACCACAAGGTGACTGAAATGGCATTCATTATTGATTTGCCATCCATTTCTACAATGCCACATGAAGCTAATTAAATTCCAAAACACTGTTTCTGCCAAAGAAGGAAAACTAAGCTGTGCAATACAGTATTTGTTTTATCATGAAACAACTGTCCTGCTAGTTTGGACAATGCAGGTGGTATATGTTAAGAAGCTCTGCATTAACTATCCTCATCTCATTTTACTGTGCACAGCCATTTGCCAGTCAACAGAGGTACCAGCAGCCCTTCCTCACCCAGGCAGAAAAGTCACCAATTTTCCAAAGGAGGGGATCCAGCATTAGGGCTATTCATGCCCAAACATATGGATAAACACTATGGTGAGCGTGACACTGTGTGTTCTACAGGCATCCCCATCCAGCCTGTTCAGAGGACACATACTCAAGACTGAGTTGCCAAAGTTCCCTTCACACATTTGGCAGGTATCTCTGTACAAGCTAATAGCCCTCTCTGGGATTCCCTGAGCACTGTCTTGTGTCCATGTGGTCCCAGACAAATACAGATTTTATTCTCATTTTCACTCAGACTGGAAGACACCTACATGTTTGGCTTTGCATACCTAAAACATCAATGGAAGTCTGGGACTATTATATCCCAGACAGGTTATATGTGTACAGAAGTGACTGCAAAAATGCAGAATACTGGCCATGTTTAGCATTTTGCACAGCTAATTATACACTTTGGTCAGTACTGTTAAAGAATACCTCTCAGATCAGCGTGTTTTATAACCTTCATACATAAGTGAGATTATGCAGGGCAACAGAAAATTGGCAACAGGTTTTAACATTGGATCAAATTTTCCTTTCTCATATTAGGCCCACGAGAGAATTTGAAATAGGGTAGTGGTATGCGATTGTTTACTCAGGAAAAGTTGGCCCGAGCAAGAGCAAGGGCAAGTTGTTATACAGTTAGAATAAACTATAAAACCATAAAAGTTTAAGTGATTATTATGCCACAATCAAGTGAGTGTTGCTTGCCTTACTTAAATATCACCATCTCCTCACTTTAAAATTTACTGTGGATTAGCCCTGTTCTTTTATTGTAAGATTTCAAATATAATTAAATACAGGTATGTCCTATATGGCTGATTTTGGTCTGCTGTAAACTGATTTAAAGCACTTTTGATGCCACTGGCTCCCAACAGGGATGCTATAGCATTCACCTGAGGCAGGAATCAATTCTTTCAACAGAGAGCAATGTAGGCAAATTTTATTGTTTATACTTTCTTTCTGCAGAGAGAATGAGTTCAAAGTCAAATCTTAGGAAAAATCATTACCAAACTTTGGAAAAAACCTATGGCTAGAGTTGTTCTACACTCGGTACTTACTTCAACACTTCAGTGAAAAATCACGTATTGAGAATGAAATAAAACCTTAAGCCAGGCACAAAACTCCTTTAAGAAACATATTTGAATTTAATCTCCTAAGCCTTTCAGATTTTCTCCTCTGAAAGCAAGGTTAAAAATTAGGTTGCATTTAAATAAAAATAAAATTCCCAGAAGCACAGGACTTTTTCTAGCCTTGCGGTGTCATCAGGAGACTTCACAACACTGAGGCTTCAGAAACATGAACCCTTGCTACTAAATCCAGGATGTTCCCGTGGTTTGAAATTAGAGTAAAGGAAAAAAAGTTTATGTTTAGTTAAGGGCTTTTTATCAGTCACACAGACTCTCAGTGACTGCACACACTAACCCCACAGGCAAGGTAGAGATAAGTGCAATAGCTCAGCCTCAGAGCCTGATTAACCCTTTTTTTTTCCCCTATATCTTGCAGCACAATCTCAATTTTCATCCCAGTCCCTGAACATTCAAGCTTCAAGGGATCAGGAAGCTCTGACAAACCACAGCTTATCAGCACCTCCTCTGTTCCTAATTCCCCTATACTACAATTCTTCAGTTGCTATAAGAAGAAAAGAGCAGTCAGGAAAAGAACAGTTATTCAAATTCATTCTTAGTGTTAGCTAGGTGCCACTGCTTTTTCTGTGAATGGGTATTGCACCCGAGCTCCCTAAGGCTTCATTTGATGTTATAATTGGAAGCACCCAATGCTCTTCTACAATTTTCATTTAAGAACTTCCCATGGAAGTCAGAAAGATATCAGTGATTTGTTGTATAATCCCTCACTTTGCAATTACAAAGATATTCGTCCACTGCGCAAAGGACTTTATTCAGGCTCCTAACTGCTCCCTGATACCTAGAAACTCTTTTTCCCTTGATTCTTTGGCTTGTCTACATTAACAGTCACTGTGACTCCGTAGAAGCAGATCTGGAGAATGAAGCAGAGGTTATGGAGCACCCAGCATGCACATTATACGCATTTCAGGGTACAAAGTGCTTTACTCTGAACCATCCCAGCCCATCAGGACTGGCATGCATTAGGTGCACACCTGGAGCACAAGCAAACCCTCAGGTGATGCAGCCTGTGCTCAACACATCACAGCAAGGACAAAAGTGAGGTGAGCAGCAACAACTGGGAGATTTACTTTGACAACACATTGCCAAATCAAAGTAAAATGCTACGATGGGTGTCCCTTATGCCTTCATCATTTCCCAGCACAACTTCTCCATCACACCTTCTCACCATTCAAAGCTCAGGGAAAGCCTCACTCCCTCCACACAAATGCTTCATACCTCTTCCTGAAGCTCCCTCTTTAGTGATTTCAGTAAATTGTGGTTACTAGAAGGTCCAAGTGTACATCATATCATATCATATATCATATCATATCATATCATCATATCATACCATATCATATCATAATGTTTGCTTTGGCTGTGAGCTTTGGCATTCAGATCAAGCCTCATGGAATCTGCTCACATCAGCTTATTTCCCAACATGCTTGGTCTTGTTGCCTTCTCAGTCACTGCTCACCATCCTTGCCAGCAGCAGAGGCTCCTGTGCAGTGTGGGGAGATTCTTTTCATACATTTCCACCCTTAACAATCTTCCAGGGGAAATGAACAAATGAGGCAAACTTATCAGCTGAACTTTGCAGACTGACCATACAATCAAGCCCTCATTTTCAAACATCAGCTATCTGCTGTTTTGTTACTGTGCTAGCAAATAAACAAAACATATTGATTTCTCTTCTATGTCCCTTTCTTTGCACTGATGTTAACAATATCATTAGATCCATTGCAGGTAATACAGGCTATTAACAGGGTTGGAATGAGCCATCAAGCCAGGCTGAGTTCTGCAATTCTTATAAAATATAGCTAACTTGTTTAATATGAAGACTAAAAACGCTCTGTCAGCAGATTTCACTCTGCTGTGAGATAAACATCCACCTTCTGTAAAGAACCACTTCTCCTTCCTTGCAGCTTCTTAGAGCAAATTTGCAATTATTTGACACTCACACTGTTATAAAAGAACAACACATAACGCTCAGATGATGTTGTGTAGATTTGCTAGAGAGCATGTCAGGTACCTGGGATACTACCAGAAAGGAGGCAGACCAAAAGCCTTTCAAATAAGGGAGAGAACAAAAGTCTTGATGAATGGTACCTCCTCCACAGAGTACAGCCCATTTTCTGGGTCAAGGAACATTCAAGTTGTGTTACAAACTCATCCTTCAGTTGTTTACTGGCTTTATTGAAGGACTGGATGTTACCAGGGTGTAAGCTATCCTGGTGGCACTGCTGGGCTTCAGATAGCCGTGCTGATTCAGAACAATCAAGGAATCAGCTCAAATAGGAGTGCTTACTCTTTGTGAGCATGAAGGTTACTGATTTTCTTTTCAAAACTGAGGGATACAAAAGTAAGTGATTTTTAAGGACAGACAAGAGTGGGTTTTTTACTGGATTTGATTTGAAAATTCACTGCCTTGGCATTTTAATGAGGAAAAATAAGTTTATAACATACCTAAAGGCAGTATGCAATTTCATAAACAATATGTGTATTTGCCTACTGATGAGAGAAGTGCCATGTTTTATAGCATTAACAAGATGAAAGGATATTTCTAATGCTTAAGGGGTTGGTAATTTTTATTGGCAAAACACCCATGATAAAGTTTGATACAAAGCGGGTTCCTTTTCTACCTTCTTATTCCTAAATAATAAATAGTTCAAATACTCTACTAGTACAAACTCAATTAGCTAAACTGACTTCAATTGTAGCTGATTTATACAGTCTGAGAATCTGGTCCTGCAGTGTAGTTATGTCTGCTCTATCCAGCTTTCTTGGAAGCTGTATCCTTTTAATCCACTACAGACAAAGAAGGAGTGTTCATTATTGCAGTCTGCTACATATTATGTTTGTGTATTTTCCCCAACAGATTGCATAGCTCACATTAAAACAAATATATTTGTTACTGTTGTGAAAAATAAATAAATCAAACTGTCTGCTTGAATATTGTATTGGAAGTGTCAAAGATTTTTCCATAACACCTAACAATAACATTATTAGTGTTTCATGGGGTATGTACAACTACTCTGGCTGGCTCTCACAGCTCTGATCATCCTCCTCAGGTTCTCTTCTCTGTCCTATACTATTTTTTAAATTCACTCACTGATCCTCAAACCTATTTAGCCCTGTTCGGGCAGGGCTCTTTCCCTGATTTTATTTCACACATAGAGTCCTAAACTACAGTGAAATTCTCTGATTGATATGGCAGAGCATAACAGTAAAAATCCTTGAAAGAGGTTCAGGGTTTGAAAGCATGAAATCTAAAGGGATGCTAAGGTGTCACTGCTCCCACAGATGTCACTGTGAATCCCACGTCCTGAGCCCTCTCCTGATGTCCTACATCTTTGCCAGCTGTGCATCTCCATCTCTAATTAGCAGACCACTGAATTTGCAGTAGCCTGTGCATGTAACCAAACAGTGCATTTGCTCAGCAGCCCTTTTAATTCTGTTTGACTCTCTGATTTGGTTAAACAAAACTGAAAAATACTTCTAATTCTCAACAATTGCTACTGCAGTTGGTTTGAATTTATCCCACATTTTAGGGTGAGTCGTCTTCTAATATTGCAAGGAACCAGAATTAGCAAATATGTGAGACAAATGTGAAATAAAGTGCTCAAAGGTTTAAGGCTTGAAAACATGTACAAGTTTCCTTTGTGCTCCCAATTGCTTCATATACCTTCATAATTCAGCATAAGACATGACAGAATAAAGTAATGCAGTCCAGGGAGTGATAGATTTGAGGAAACACAACTTATTAATTATACTAATGGACATCAAAACACAGAGAAATCCTTTCCCATTTCTGTTATGTTCTGAACTTTCTACTCAGTCCTAATGCATAAGAATAAACATTTTCATTGTGACTTACCTGAACTGTTTAAGCCAGATTATAAAAAGGAGGAAACATGAGAAATAAATGCGATGATACTTCTATGCATGCAAATGCAGAAAAATGTAAGGCTTTTTTATCAAAATCTAAGTAAAATCGACACTCAAACTCAAATTTTGTATCTGACAGCATTTTTGCTGCTCTGTTTCTGAACATCTCTATTTTGGTGTATTCCTTTGATTTCTTTTAATCAAGCTGCATTAGAAAGAGCAATCTAGAAAGAAAACAGTGTGTATTACATTATCTTCCTGAAAGATCTATTCTCTATCAGTATTTCTTAAAATTTCCTAACAGGTTTGATTCAAGTTTGTTTTGGGGAAAATGCTTGCGATGTCACTCAACCATGGCTTGTGTTCGGCCTGCTTCTGCAGAGAATCTTTCTCAAATTTGCAGTATTTCAAGCTAACATCTCACAATACCTTTCAGAGAAGCTGTACTGTAACTTTCCAAACTTTACAATCTGATTAATGAAAATCACATTAACAGTCCGAAAGCAAGGTCTACTGGGTTCACTGTGTTGAGCTGAAAGATGATCAATTCTTCCTCCTTTGTCAACATGGACACAGACTGAAACCCTTTACAAATCAAATTAAGGGACACTTCAGTCATAACAAAAGCCTGCTGCTTGTTTTATATTGGTGTTGCAAAATGTTTCATCGCCTCTCCTGCCTCACCTAGTAAAAGAAGAGCTGCTTCTCTCAGAAGCAGAGGGAAAGACTACAAGTCCTGTATCTATATCCAGGATTATGTTCTTGATGCTAAATAACTATTCCAATATGGGTGTCAGCAGCTGCAGGAGGTTCTTTGTAATTCAGATTATGAAAGGTGTCTGGTGCAGCCCTCTGTGTGGCTCCTGCCTCCCTTTTGTGGTCTGACAATCAAACTGTCTCCAGTCTTTTCTCCTGAGACCAAATGGAAAGCTCATGAAAGAACCAAGAGATGGTTAAGAAGAGTCCTTCCTTCCATTTTTTAAAAATCAGCCTGTGGTTTCAATTTCAAGATGGGTAGGTGTTTAGAACATCATTTTGTGCTTTGGGGTTCACCTCAGGCACCTGGTTGCTAAGCAGCAGGTCGTCTTTATCCATTGTCCCCATCAGGATGTTGTTATCTCCTGCCTCCTGACGTAGAAGGCATTTGGACTGTTATCTCTGAGGTCCCTTCTGGGAATCCTACATTCTACATCTCTTTTTGGACAGTTCTTTTCCATTTCAGCTTCCAAACAGAACAGCGATTTCCCTTTGGTGACTCCTGATTCAGTCATTTACTAATCTTTGCTGTGGTGGAAGTGACACAATGAAATTTGGAGATTAAAAAGGCAAGGTTTCAGAGCTATGTAAACCCAGGCAGACCTGCTGAGGTGAAGGAAGCTACAGGGGTATCTAGCTGCTGAGAATCTTAAAGAATGATAATAATAGGATCTGAGTTTTGCTTCTTTTCCTTCTAATGAATAATATGGAGCAAATGTGATTGTGAATGTAAGATGAATCATCCTTGACTGTATCACACCTCTGTCCATCTATGAAGTGTGTATCTCCACTGCTGATCTTACGGCTTAATATGACACTCTTGGACATTTTAAAAAAACCATAACAATGTTCTGCTTTAAAATGCTAGTCTACCTGTAGCAATAGTTTCCACTAATTTATTTTACCCATCTGGTTTTCTTTTTTTTTTCCCCTTCTTTTTTTTTTTTCCTTCCTTTTCCTTCCTTCTTTTCTTTTTTTTTCTTTTTTTTTTTTTTTTTTTTTTTTTTTTTTTTTTTTTTTTNTTTCTTTTCTTTTCTTTTCTTTTCTTTTCTTTTCTTTTCTTTTCTTTTCTTTTCTTTTCTTTTCTTTTCTTTTCTTTTCTTTTCTTTTCTTTTCTTTTCTTTTCTTTTCTTTTCTTTTCTCTTCTTTCCTTTCCTTTTCTTCCCTTTTTTTTGTTTTGTTTTAAACTTAGCTGATTTGTAATACTTTAAATGGTAGTATGTCTCTTGAAGCAAATATGGAAATACATCTGGCAGGGAGGCTGATACTAACTCAGGGCAAATTAACATGAACACCACAGCCCACATACTGTATTTCCGCATTTGTATCATCTTAAAACAAAAAGGAAGACTACGATCTACTGGGAGCTGGTATAGTTAATATTCTGCCAGTGTTTCTCCCCTTACTTCTGAGGTTCAAAACTTACACTGTTAAAATTGCTTTGCAATGAAAACATATAAGAGCTCAGCTCTACAACAAAGTTACTGTCACTGGGCCAAATCCTAAGGTCTTTGCTTGCTGCAAACTCCTGCTGACTTCAGAAAGCAAGTTTCCCAAGTAAAGCTTGGCGTTTTGGTTTGTTTTCAAATTAAACTTTTTAAAAAATACTGTGCATTGTGCATTAAAACCAAAGGATTTCTGAATGCAGCATGAAAAAGACACCTGGCCACATCTGCCATTCTGTTGCGTGGCTGACTTTATTTGACTCTTCAATTCCCTCTTCTCTTTCTTAAACCATCTTTGTCAATCTCTGCTTCTCCACCACCAAATATAGATAGATCCAGGGGACACGTATGCTTCTGCTGCTTTTGTTTTTCCTAGACACTTGTTTCATCTCATACTTTGTGTGAATAATTCTGTCCAATTCTTGCTTAGCTGCTGTGCTTTAACTTTGAGATAATACTACTTTGTTTTTCAGTCAGAGAAAAAAACAGAACACAATGCCAGAATTTGGGTGTTGTATGGCCTATTGGCTTAAAGGAAGCCCCCACACAGATATTTTGGCTTATTTGATCCCACAGGTTTCTGCACTCCCTTCTTTGCTGCCTGTCCTCAAACAGAGATTCAGATCCAAATTTAACAGCTTGTTTCCATTTCAAATCATTCTCAGTGGGAGATGGCATAGGAACTTATGCCTTACAGAATATTAGCAGTGTTTGTTTGTTCCCTTCCAGTTTTTCTTTTTCATGATTCCTTTCCTGTTCTTGCGCATATTTTTGCAATCTAGTAGCAAGTTTGCCGCCTTTTATCCCTCCTGAAGACTAACACTGTCCCATCATGTGAATGCTGCTTCCTTCCAGCCCCTCTGCAGGCCAAGGCATGTGGCCACCCCTGTTCTGACACCACAAGTCTAACAGGACCCATACCATCCTGGTCCACATTGCTGCCCTGGTACCACTGTGGCATGAAGCCCTGGATTATGGGGGAAGAGCTGACAGCAGAGGTGGAGTAAAACTAGTTAATCCCTCTGGGCTTCTCAAGGCTTCACCTGGTACCCATAGAAATTCCTTCATGTTGTATAAAGTCCTATAGTAGCAACCACATATGCTGTGCAGTTAAATTTTTTTCCTACCTTGATAATGTCTTCCTTGTTATTTGTTCTACATCCACTAATCTTGCAGTTCAACATGAAAAAGGTCTGTTTACTTCCAGATCCAGTCCAGATCTGGTACATTTTCCTTACATTTAAATTTCTCAAAGTTTAACTTATGACATGCATTTTTCCTTTTCAACACATCTACTCTAGTAACTTTCTAATTTTCAAAAAGTACTTCCAAAAATTTTGGGGAAAATTATGCTTGTAATACCAGTTTCCAAGGAATCTGTTAGTAGTACAGAAAGTTTCCATCTCAGTCTGTCTTTTGTCTTCTTGTTATTACACATTAGTCATGCCCAGCAAAAACTGCATTAAATGTCCTACATAAAGACTAGGCCAACTCTCCACATGGAAAATCAGTTTAACATGATGATGATATTGTCATATATATGTCACACAGTTACTTGGCACTTTGTGGAGATGTTTGAAGGCCTAAATATTGCTTCAAGGAGTTGACAAGGCAAATACGTATATTTGGAGATGTTAAATTAACAAGACTTGTTACGTTTGAGATTTATCAATATCTTTGACTCCTTTTGCCTCAGGCTAATCCATTTCTTTTATATTCTTTCCTAAACCTCCAAGCTGCTAAATATATCTTTAGCCAGCTATTGTTCCAAGATCAACCCTGCAAAGCAAAAAACATTTTATTTTTATCCTCTCCAGCTGCACAACTTTCCTTCTGAAATTACCTCTATCAAAATTTCAAGATTATAATGAGTGTTTGAACTGCAAAAATGTGGTTTTATACTGAGATAGTCGGTTTCATGTAAAAAGATAGTTACATACACAATACTGCAAATAGAAAGGTAGAGAATTTATAACTCTTTCTGTACAACTACAATTTTTGTTCTGCATGCTAAGAGTTCTTGTTAAGTTCTTCAGAATCTTCTAAAGTTAAACTATTGCTAATGAAATCCTGCACATGAACATCTAATAATAGTAATTTTGATAAAAAAAAGCACCTGTAATACCATCATGATTTTGTGCTCACCTAATAAATGAAGCTTCATAATTTTGGTGTTGAGAGAGGAAAGAGCTGTTGGGATTGACACAAGTTAACAATAGATTTAATGGGAGTTACTGATTTGGGAGGAAAATCATGGATCTTGAACTAGGGAAACTGTGAAGCCTTGTCTGACAAAAATAACATCAGTGACTTCAACAGGAACAGCATATTGCATGGGACTGCATGAAGGATACAGGCAGAAAGGAAAGCAGAGAAACAGAAGGAAGAGGAAAGGAAAGTCAAGTTAGAACAGAGATAGTTTTAAAGAATGTGAATCCTGTGTAAGAGGGATTTCCATGAAGACCTTCACTTGGTCTAGTCTATTCTATCGTTAGAGTAAGTGCAATTCTTGCCATAAGCCAAGTAGCACTGACTTGTAAGGCATGTGAAGTAGTACAGCAGAAACAGAGCTACTGCCTACTGCTGTACCAAAGAGCAAGCACAACACTAACTTCTGAGATTTATATCAATTTTCTCCCATCAGTTGGGGTTTTGTTACATGAAGCAGTGGCTATGAGCGTGGCTGTACTGGAGGGATGTTAACTCGCGGAAAGGAGGTTTTTTCCTGGAATTCGGCAGCTAGCGGTAAAGACCAAGTGATACTACCTCTATTGCTACTTTGGGAATATTGTACGTATTACAGTGTGTTCCCTACAGTGCCAGAAAGAAAACAGGCTCGCTTTCTCATCTTGTTTAAATCAGAACTGATGTTTTTTGACTAGATTGAGTGCCTATTTCTTCTGGCCAGCATTTAGTCATAGCTGCATTCTCCCCAAAGGAAAACCACGCTCTCAAGACTTTTGATGTAAGGTTTGACTGTCTTTTTTTTTGGACCTCTGTGAAAAGCCTTTAATTTGTCTACCTCTAGCAAGATCCAAGCAGGTCTATTACAGGTGTTGGCATTCATTTTAGCTTTGATAATCCCTAAGGAAGAGGTCCAGGCCATTTTTCTTGGATGCCAAGCAAGTACTGCTAAAAAATCCAGTGCTGTTGAGGCACAGAATTACAGTCTGGGGAAGTTTGTGGGAACCCTGAGCTGCTGGGAAAGCAGGAGCTCAAAAGCATCCTCTGGCAGTGCATTTGAAAAGGGATCTTCTGAGTTGCATTCGTCTACAGCTACCTCCCCAGAAAGCAGGGGACAAGATGAGGAGACTAGGAAGATGGCTTAATTTCTTCTCCATAAGGAATGTTTTCTATTACTTCATTGCCTAGGCTTTAAATTTATGTATAGTTTTCTGCATCTATCTATCTATCTATCTATCTATCTATCTATCTATCTATCTATCTATCTATCTATCTATCTATCTACATAAGGACACCATGAGGTTATACAAAGAGATAAAAAGACATCCACACACAAGGAACAGACCATATAAAACCAGGCAATGTGAGGAAATTAAATGCAACTTAAGCCATTTTCTCATTAATAAAGCAAGTATGGCTTGGGTATAGGTGAAAGGGAAAGTGCAAACTGTGAGGTTTGCTTTTTTTCAGGTGTACTTATGGCATAAGTGCCAGCAACCACACAGTGTTTCTAAAAGGTCCCTCCCCCTAACAGAAGAACCGCTATCCATTTTCTTAACAGTAATCTTTAAACTTGGCTATGTTTGGAAACCTGGAAATTTTTCCTGCAGAGACTAATTGTATCAGAGAGCCTGGTCATGGATTAAAGTATTTGTGTGAGAATAGGAACAGAGAGGAAAGAAAAAGAGAAACATTGAAAGGCAGAGACTGAGTGGGTGAGCTAGCAAAAAAGTTACTCGTTTGCCTGGATCTTTAACAGTGAGGAGGATGAAGTCCATTTGTCATTATGACTAACTACAGGAGACAGAGCTAACTGCTGTGAACCTGCCAAAGACTCCTGTGTGCCCATACTTCATGAAACTGGTACATGATTCATCTCATGGCTACAGTTTAATAGCAGCACTTCACATTTTGAAGCCTGGATAGGCTCACATTTTACTCTCTTTTTGTCATAGGTGCATAACTTTCCATTATAGGACCGGCTGGAAAAGAGCAGTTCCACTCAGCAAAAATGTTCAAAGTTTGAATGATTTTGTTCCATGTTGGCATAAAAAACAACTGCAGATTTTCAGAACGTCTGTGAGAGAGCCGAGGGCAGAAGAGGAGCAAGTTGGACAGACTGGCCAGCCAGGGGAACTGACAACTGCCTTTGCAGGCAAGGTTCAAGACCTCGCTTTGACAGAATCTCAGTGGTGTTCACCTTACTTAAATTTGAGCTTTTAACTCAGCTGCAGCTGCCTGCTATAGTCAATGGAAAGATGTTTTACCTCAGAGGAGCTAATTTAGATCACATCATGCAGGCTCTTCCTCTAAATAAGTGTTTGATAAAACAGTTTAGGTCTGTGTTCCATTTTATAACAGAGGGAGTCTGCACTACTAACTTATCACCCTATAGTTGGTCTCTAATTGCCAGTGAGGCTGTACAATATAACGTAGGATGCATTTTTTTCTCCTCTTTTGCCTGTAAATTTCCCTGCAACCAGGGAATTGAACAATTCCTCAAAATCAGATGTTCTGACACTGAAAAATAAGCAAAGAAAAAGCCCTCGACAAGCACACATTTCACTGGAAAGCTCATTATCAGAAATATCTGGTAAATCATTATGAGTCACCTTATGTTTTATTTGCAAATAATTCCTTAATTAGATGATTTAAATTAAAAGATAACATAAATGAGAAATGAGCCAATCTCACTTATAAACATTATAAGTACACTAAGAGGTACAACAAAAATTGTATATGCTGGATCCTTGGGTTGACTGATACTAATTGATAACAGTAGGTGTATTTTAAAAACCCATATGAACCTGAAGTATTTTAACAACTGGGTTCTCAACTTAGCTGCATGGAAGACAGGGACACTGAACCAGTCACCATGTTGAATTTTGTCTCAAATGTTTTGTTTACTTGTGAGGAAAGAGATGCCCAGTCCAGGACCATTTCTCACCCTGTGCATGCACAAAGGCAATTGAGGCTGTGTCAAGGCTTTTAGCCTCTCATTTAAATCTCAAGATATATGAATTTTGAGAATCATTACCACAGCATTTTAACTGGCAGAGAAAACAGTGGTAAATCAATGATGAATAGCTCACCTATATAAGCGATATTTTAGGAAGTCACTTGTTTGCATCATGACGGAAATCTGACCCTTGTCCAACAAAAGCTGATGCCTCCTTTCACTATACATGAGAAATTTTTGTAGAAAAAACAAATGAAGTTAAAAACTGGGGTAATTGTGATGCAAGCCTGTCTCTAAGATGATTTTCAACAGTATTTGCTATAACAATGTGTCAGGTCGAATTCATTCTCTCACCTGACTGGTGCCTCTAAAGCACCCATTTCTTTATCTTACTCTGATGAATAAGTTAAAGAAAATACTCTAAGTGCAGATTTTAATAGTTTTGTGAATACCAGTATTTTGCTTCTTTCTTAGTTAAGCCTAATCATCAGTTACTGTAGGTCAGCTATATTTTCCTTTTCTATTCAGAACATTAGACTGCTATAATGAACTTAATTAATAAAGCAGTACATGTGTGGCATTTTAATAAAGCTTTTAAATGGCACTCAGAAAGAGAGCATATTATGTCTACAGAAAACCAAAGCATTGAAGTTGTCATGGTCATTCACCTAGAGGACTGCAATTCCATATTGAACTTGCAACCTCCTATGGCTTGGAAATACCTCTCTCACAATTCTTCTTGCCATGGTGTTTTTAACACCATTGAGGCCCCTAAATTGTAACACTTCCATTTGACAGTGCTTAGTAAACTACCCTCATCACTTAAAAACAGGTAAGCTAAGAAATGTTGACCTGTCAATCAGAAAATTTGCATGAGCCTCAACCACATTTATGTGAAACTACACACATGAAACTTTTTTTTAATAAATAAGAAGATATGCAAGCTATATGTCGTATTTAACTACTGATGTCAAAGACACAAGGAGTCTTCTTTCCAGACATCCATTGTAAATATGTTTTACAGGGGTCTTGAGTTAAATTCCCTCAAAAGGTGCTTTTACTTTATCAACTGATTTACTGAACCAAAGGTGTTTCCTCAAGTAGAGGTGTATGTCGCAGGAAAACAAAATCAAATTATTTTAGTCATTCACACACAGATTTCTCATTTTCACAGCTGGTCCTCTTTGCTAATGAACATGGAAAGTTTGCCTGTGATTCAGCACTTGCCTGAGAGAGGCAGTGCTCATTTAACATTGAGTGACTACACGTCTATGCAACTGGAACTTGTGCAGGACTGAGCACTGTGTTAAGCATATTCAACTAGTGCTCACATCTGAAAGACTAGTCCTCTGCCTGGCAAACATAAGCACAAATTCATCAAATATGCAATCTTCTAGCCATCAGCAATATACAGCAATGGCTTAGGTAGGTAATAGGAGAAATGCTTGCCATACAAAGAATTACAGTTTTCTATCAGGTGATTATTATTTACTTTCATTTAAATTAAATAAGTTGCATGGGATAAAAAGAACCTCCAAGACACATTTTGGATTTCAAAAGGATAGCTTTTGATGTGCTCCATTCCCTTGAAGAAATTTCAAGCCTTCAGCACTCTCAGATACCTAGGGATACATTTTAGACCACATCATGCTTTAGGGTGTGACACAGAAGGACCTGAACTAGTATCTGTATGAAGGTATGAATGTTTCAGCAGCAGCCTGGAAATCAGCAGAGCTGTGTAAGCAAGTCACTGCATCTAATAACAAGTACTGGCTCTCAGCAACTACTGGGTGCTGATGAACCCAGATGGCCATTTGTGGAACAGCCTTGGCCTTTGCTATCTTTAAGGCATCAGTTAGAGGCAGACTTCATTGATTAACACAACTGATCAGAACCCACCAGATGCTTGAATGCACTTGGATGATTCTGTGAATGTGTGCTCCTGGAAAACTGCATGAAAATAGTTACCTCAAAAAGGAAATCTGGAATAAGCAGAGTCCACAAAGAATGGTGGAGAGGGGAATAAGAGAAAGAAAAAAAAAATGGTATGCAAATAAAACTGGACCTTTGAAGCACTACTCTTAGGTCTAATAATCTTAATTGCAAGAAAAGCTGAGTAAGTTCTTCCAAAAAGTATTTAAGAAAGTATGGATTGATTCAGGCTAGGGAAAGAAAAATAAGAAAAAGGCTGTGGTTCAGTAAGGATGGGACAAAATGTTACCTCAGAACTTCAGCAAACACTTCAGCTTACTTTCTTCCCAGAACCATGATCCTGGGGAAAAGTAATAGGAATAACAGGGGAGAGGTTGCAGAAATGTATGGTATGATATTAAAAAAGCATTTCTTGTGTCTGTTGAGGTGAAAGGGAGGAAAGAAAAGAGTTAAAGTCTATTACAAAATTTTACTTTGAAAGTCTAGAAACAAATTTTCTTAATAAGCTTTATCAAGACAGAAATGATACAAAGTGAAATAGAGGTCTCTGTCAAGAAGCAGGAAACATGATCCCAGCAAATACACATTTGCAGATCTGACCTCAAGAGAATTTGACAAAACCAAAACAAACCCCCAAAATGATAAATCCTTCTAGACCAGTTGTAATGAAAAAGATGAACGATCTTCTAGATACAGAAAATGTTTTAGGTCAAAGGTACATTGTGGCTATTTGGATTTTGTTAAAGTTATTGAATATGCTACTAGAAAGGACTCTATTAGCCAAGATAGAAAAGAGGAAAGTTGCAAATAAGTTTCATGGGAGGTTCAGTGGGAAATGGTTATTGTTGAAAGGAGAGATTGAAGATTGGTCATTGGTGGCGTTCATTGAAGAATAACCGTGACTGAGTCTTAGGGTTAATTCTATTTTCTCTACATTTATTACTGCATTTGACCATGCATGTCATATGGCCATCTCATTCCAACACTGACGTACATTTAGTGCAGACAGCTCGATGTGCAGCTGCAGGTTGAGCTCTGGGTGGTGGGACACCAGGCAAGAAGCTGTGAACTGCAGACCCTTTGCACAGCAAACAGCACAGCAACATTATCAAAATTACAATACCATACAAGCTGGTAAAAATTAAACTTTGACTAGAATTAGAAGAGGATGAAGGATAGAGGGCATCACTGCCACCAGAGCGTAAAGACGTTCACAGAACTTTTAAAAAGTAGTGGTAAAACCTGAATTCAGCAGAATTGCTTTATGAAAAAGAATACAGCATAAGAGAGACATGGTAGGACCGGACTCTCTTCCAGGTGTGAAAACAACTTGTTCTGCTTCAGTGAAAATCTGCACTTTTTAGTAAATCCATTTTCTTACCACACCAGATTCCAGTCAAGTTATCTTTAGTTGTTGAAAAGTTGTAGGTGTTTTCTTCATTTAGGCACTGTTAAAAGTGTGGATAGATGAGAATGAACTGATCACATTTCTATTTTTCCTCAGATATCTCAATGTGCCTGGGAACTGATCTGACATATATATCAAAGTGAAAACAATATCAGTGTTCTAATCAGAACAAGAGTAAGAAAAGGAGAAAAGTCAAAATAAATGTAAACACAAGAATGAGTCTGTTGAAGACATTATCGAGAAGATAGACTATTACTTTCTGGCTTTAATAAAATCTTCCTGTACATAATTTGTTACATTTAATCAAAGCACAAAAAATACTTAATCTAATTTCTCTCTCTCAGTCTTACCTTCACTGCATGTACTCACCATTTTACACAGGGGCATAGAGGTAAGAGCAAGAAGGAGAATCGTTTCTTTTCATGGGATGTTTTTAAGCTGTTTGGTATTCCATGGAAGACTACAGTAGTTTACGTACTGTATATTTATCACTGGTGTAGAGGGTGAAACACTAACCGTACACCATA
The DNA here is from genome assembly GCA_013396695.1 of Sakesphorus luctuosus. Lineage (NCBI taxonomy): Eukaryota > Metazoa > Chordata > Aves > Passeriformes > Thamnophilidae > Sakesphorus > Sakesphorus luctuosus. The sequence goes on along the minus strand of VWZD01010106.1, from coordinate 732,376 downwards.
CTCCCTGCCCTTTTAAAATATTAATCGATTAGTAACCATCTATGGAGCCTCATAAAGTATTAACTCTTTAAGTGGGGAAGATCTCTGCTTAACAGCATAGCACAAATCCTACGTGATTTAAGTCCCACACAATCCTGTTAAATCCAAAGAGTTTCAAGCGGTTCAATATCTACTATTAACACCTGTTTTTGAAACCTCATGTAAGCAGTATTGCTCTATTGGTCCAGGAGGACAGGAATGGAAGTTCAGTCTTCTTGAGCCATATGGGGATACTCATAAATGAAGCCTACGTCTTGAACTTTGACGCTTAATCCTTTTATTGGCTTGTTACTCTTTAGAAACTTCCATTTTATGTACTGCATACCAGGTTAGCTCCTATTTGGACAATTGTGCTACATCTCCTGAATTCCCATACCTGAATTTGAATATAAAGATCTGCATTTCCCTGAATATTGTTCACTAGATAGTCAGTGTATGGAAGTGGCAGACTGAAACTGACTCAAGTATTTTGTGAAATACACAGTCCAGATGACATAGTTATTTGGGGATCCAATTTCCTTCATTTTTTACCTTTTCAACTTACCTAACTCACCTCACTGTGCACAATTTTTCAGGCCCATGAATTTGTGGTTCAGAGGAAAATTTTGAGTCACTCCAAAGATGCATGACTGCAGTACATTGCAATTATAGTTGGATTTTATAAAACAAGTAGGTGAAGATGGGCAAAGCTGTTTCCACAGAAATCCACTGATATCCACAAAAAGGTAACTTTTACATGACAGATTGCCTGCAATTGTATGGACAGGAGTTGATAGCCCTTTTGGGGTTTATGAGAAAGTCTGAAAGATGTTTGACATACTAGAGATGGAAGACCAACAGCTTGAAGAACAGCAGTGCTGATCAACCCTACTGGTTCTAGTTCAAACATAGTAGATGCTCAGGCCTCCCCTAAGACTTAAAAATGGTAAGGGAATTCTCAAAGATATACTCTATTGGCTATGAATAACCTCAGCCATTATTCACAGTGGAGAAATAAAGACTTGACTCACACCTAAAGAAATCAACAGATGGGCTCTTTCCTCTTCATGTAGAAATGTCAATTAAATAAAAGAAGGGTAAAGTTAACTGAGTTTTGTGCCAAATCTGTCAAAACATAAAGAAAAAATGCCATGTGTAGGACTCTTCCTTAGACACATAAATCTTCAAATTTTAGTTTTCTTTCCTAAATACCAAGGTACATTTACATAAGAGACATCAGAAATATGATCTCTGATTGCTTCCACTAGATTTCTGCTTATATTGCTAAGTTAGTGGTTGAACAAGTGTGCAGTGTGTCTTTAATTGCTACCACCACGAAGAAATTTTCCCTCGGGTTTTTTCAGCTAATTACTTCCTCCCTTGCTGAGCTGCAAATCTACAAAAGTCTTTGGCAAACTGGTAATTTGACTTCTTGGAAACCACATGCAAAGAACTCAAACAGGTGGGCGCCATAACTACAAACATATGAATGTAATAAAATTAGCAATTATATGTATTTCAATGGTACCCCCTAAAGTTATTCCACCAGTAAACTTTAGGTATCCACTCAAATCACACTTATGTGTGAAGTAAATGTGCTCAAGAGCCAATAAATTAATTTAATAAATATTAGTTTTGCAACATCCTTAACTATTCAAGCTGTAGGGGTTTTAGCACAGTAGCATACATACATATTGCTACAGAATGGCTCAGTTAGAGCATGTCTGCTACTCTTCAGACACCTATTTGAACAGTGAGAGAGTACACTGGAGGGATTATATGTAATGTATCTCAGGGCACACAATCCAAAATGTACAGTCATATTATGTAGCAATATCTATACTATGTCATAAGGTAAACATGTACTTAGAAATGGGTTTGCTCTTAGGACCCAGGGAATGTGGTGAAATGAAAGTTATTTGAATTTCCTCATTCTATGCAGCTGTCCAGGTGGACATGCAGGACAGCGCAGTCCTTCGGCTTTCAGCAGCTGGGTGCGCTCACCTGCAACTATGCTCCTAATCCATAGGAAAAGGTGGTGGGAGGCTTTAGCATTTGTTAAAGTCTGAGCTGCTTTCCTGTAACAGAGGTGTGTGACTAACCCATGAGAGTCATCCCTTCAAATTTCAGCTATTTGGTAGCAGCCAAAAGTTCTGTGTCTCAAACTCACGCTAGTCAGAAATTGCAGTCACTCCTCCCTGTCATCTTCTGAGTACAGTCTGGAGGGTGCTCGATGAAACTCCTTCCTGGACTTTGGTACTACCAGGTGCCACAATTGTCTATCATTACACTGGACAGGAAGCAAGCTTGCTGCTATTAGTTCTACATTATTTTTTTCAAAATTGGTTTTCTGCTGAAGTGTTTTCCAATGCATTTTTAAGGTTACTATTATCCATGCTGGTTCTGTTCCTATATTTGGAGTCATAATAGTGTCATGCTACAGAAACAAGTCATTGTGGGGTAATTAGATACTGCACAAACTGCTCTGAAATAAATGCAGAAGGCATGAACTTGTTAACCTAGGCAGCAGAGAGTACATGAAAAACGCTTAGCTTTCTGTGAATGACAGGATAGCTCCCTCAGCAGGAGACACCACAGGATAAAAGCACTGACTTATGCCTCTATCAGTCTCTAGTTTTTGAAGTGCATCAATTCTCTTAGAAAATAAAAAAACCCCAACCAAGTATAAACAACATCTTTATGAAATTGCAGAATTTTTCCATCCTGCTGTTTACTTGGACCAAAAAAAGAATTCTTATTACCTCAGTGATCAGAACATTCTTTTGACTCCATCTACTGAAACGACAATACAGCATGTTATCTGATCATATCTGCAGCTCTAAAATGAGAATACACAGATTATTTCCTTACTAAAAATATCTGTATGGAAGTAATGGCATAAACTGCACGGTCAAAGATTTTGTCTATTCCAGTGTACCACTTCAAATGTCACAAGACTGAAAAAAATAATGATAATACTGTTTGATTATAAACTATTTTGTGGCTTATTTGTTCTCTGGCCAGATGTGCCTTAATCCTGTTGTCATTCTTGGAAACACATGGGTGTACAAACAGCAAGAAGGAACCCTCTGTACAGCTCTTCACCTTCTCTCGGTTTTTGGATCCATGCCGGTCAGTTTGTTTGGGGAACAGCATTCTGTGTGATCCAGTGGGAAAGTCCCTCAAGCATCATTGTTACCAAGTGGCACAAGGAGCTCCTTAAACATTCCAGCACAGATAGAGGGCCATAGCTGGGAACCCATGGAGAACACAACCCACAAGGCCTTGTGCACAGCCCAGCACATTTGGAGAGCAGTGAAGGCTGCAGTTACTTTTGGGACCTCACTGGGGGCTCAGCTTCTCACTGCACAAATAACAATTCAGCTGCTCCAGAAAATGGTCTCGGTGGGTGGGATTTAGGTACCAATCAACCATACCCTTTTAGAGCCTAGGGTGAAAACAGTAACCCATTTAATTTATATTTCCCTTGAACAAGGAAGACTCCAGCACTGTCCCAGGAGTGCTGAATGTGTATACTGAATGTTGTATGCTATGGCTACTGGAAGAGCTCTTTTCTTTTAGAGAGGTTGTATTACATAGGTAATACCTCAGCTCTTTCCTTGGGGTATAGCATCAAAATAAATATACATAAAAAACATCCAAAGACCACATCAGAACTCTACCCACACAGACAGATAATTTCAACTCAGTCTCCAGAAACCCAGCTATAATTGCAGAAAAATGTAGCAGTCTTTCTGTGTTAAACCCAATCAGCCACTGCCTTTAAACTCAGGCCAGCACAAACCTTCCCCGTCAAGCATCTGTTTTGCTTACAGAGTATCTCCTAAGGCTCTACCCACCTGTAAGCTCCTAGTGACAAGGACCTCCCTATTTTCACATGTTTACACAGCACACAGCGTCACTGGGAAGTTCACAGAAAGATCTGTCAGGTGCTATCATGGTATCAATCATAAGTAAGTAACAGAGGATCACTAAAAGCAAATTCTCCAAGTAAGCTGCAAGGAACTTTCATTATGTAAGGTCCCTTTACCTCTCTGTCTTCCAAGCAACATGCTGGCAGTCAGAAAAACTTGTCATATGCAAGTCAATTAAAAATTCAGAGGCCATGCCATTTGAGCTGAAAGTTGGGTTTCAATAACGTAAATTGAACCACATTAAAAAAATTCATAAACAGAAAAAAAGGCTGTGAAACAAACAAAAAACCAACCAAACAAAAAAACCCACCCAAACCTTTTCTGAGTGGTGTACATAAGATTCATTGTGATAAAACTGTCACTTAGATCCTGTTTCAACTGCTGCCCCATTAAATGGTGAGAGTTCATTGATGGGTCTGCCAGAGAAGGTAAGTCAGGTGAAATACCCCAAGCCCCAAGACAAAATTCTCTTCTTTGAACCTTTTAGTAAAATCAATTTTTCCAATCAAACCCTTTAAGTGATCAGATGCTTGATGTGAAAATAGCTAACAACATCCACTGACAGTGATCCCCTCCCTGAGTCCCATCACTACCCCAGGACCGTACTGTAATACGTAGGAGGAAACACAAGCAAAAATCCCCAAACCCAAACATCTCACAAGGCAGGTATTTTCCCAGGTCAGACTCCTGAGATGCCAGAGAGAATTCAGAAGTAGGAGTGTTAGAGCAGGCACTGCAGTCATAGGTGGCTCCTTGCATTCTGCTGCTGGGCAGGGTTGGCACAGGCTCCAAATAAAAATCAAAGCAACACATCTCTTTTCAAAACAAAGAAGGGGGGGGAGAAGAAATCTCATTCTCGGAGTACCTTTGATTCCTGGCTGGTAGTTGATGCTGGAGAGGGGGGTTGCTCTGGACTCTCCACTTCATTCTCTTTCTCCACACTGTCCACGCTGACTTCAGTCGTGCTGCTCGGAGGAATCATTTTACCTCTAAAACACTGCCACTATCAGGAAAGAAAGCTACAGACTGTTATTGCTGGGTTTCATTTAACCTCCTCTTCTCTGCTCTTCCAGAGCAAATGAACTCCGACTGCTCAGATTCACTATATTTGCAAGACTAGAATCCTCTGGATTTTCTTTTTTTTTTTCCCCTTCTCCTCCTCCTCCCCCTCCTTCCTCCCTCCCCTTCCCTATGCAATTCTGCTGCGAGGGAGTAAGTTATCGATGGCTCTGTAGGTCAGTTGTGTGCCTGCTCTTCCCCGATACTCCTCCCCTCCATAGGCAGCCTGGAGGTGCGGAGCAGAGCTGTGACCATCACCCCACAATCAGAAGGGAGTGATCTAAAGCAGAAAGCCCAAGCCACGCATACACACACACAGGGCACTGGAGGGAGGAGTTGTATTTCTAATGCTGTGAATAGCTGTGCAGGAGCATGTGCTGTCATAGTAGTGAAAGAAAGTAACGCGCTCATGCACACACACACACACTCTCACAGAGGCAGGCAGTGGAAATGAGGTTTTGAAGCATTTTACCTTTTAACAGGCTAGAGAAGGCAGAGTTGAAGGGCACTGCTATATTCTTACACAATTTTTTCCTGGAGAAAAAGAAGCCCTGAAGAAAGGCTCTAGCAACAGAGAAAAATAAGTCTTCCCTTTCCTTGTCCCAAAGAAGATTATTTAAAATCCTAGCTATACAGTGCCTCTAAAGCTCCTACCTTGCCTTACATCCCAAACTTGCTAGCAAATGACAGGACAGAATCAGGGGAGAATTACCTGTGGATCCATGTGTTCCTTGCTCCCCTCCTAGGCAGGGAAGCCCAACTCCCAGCCACGCACATGCAATCTGGGTCATCTGGAGCTCCCACTATCGCACACATCCTATACCTGTAGGTTGTCATAGTGATAATAATCCATCAGGCATCAACAGAGTAGAAGCAGCTCTCGGGAAGAGCCTGTTGGTTTTCCCTGGTGCCATCATTCCTGAGGATGCAGCATCTGAAGTCACATTTGGGTCTGCAGTACTACCGGCAGAAGGTCATCATGACTTTGCTGGCTGGCTCAGACTGCTTTATGTTGCTTGAGGTTTTGCCTCTGATTTAAATCTGCTGCAAAGGTGCCTGTCAGCTCTCTTCCCTGCTAAATTGAGCTCTGTATTGTGAAAGGTTGAGGGGATGTACTTCCCACCAGATATGCTTTGCTGAGCAGGAGCCACTCCATATGGCTGGTGGAGATGACTCTTTCATTTAAAGAAAACAGAAAAAATCAACCCAAACATGTTTCTAATAGCAATACTTGCATCTTGGAAAGTGAGAAGGAAAAAAAAATAGTTGCTTAGTTGGTCTATACAGGTGCTGGGAGGTTATTTGCTGAGGTCTGAGTCAGAAATGAGCTTTAGTACCTTGCAGCTCTGGGAGAGCTCTAGCCCCATCCCTTAGGAAGACAACTGTTACTTTGACCTGCCTTGCAGACCCCCCTCCAACTTAAATAATCAGTGTCTGAAAGTGAAGGCAAGTTTACAAGATAGTAGGGGTTAAACAGATGAATGCCAGAGCAGAAAATGGCCTGCAGCCTCTGTATTCTTAATAACTATGCAGAAGCCAGGAAAAAAATATCAGCTTTTCTTTGAATCCCCAGTGAATTTTCAGAACTGAAACTTAGATGTGGAAAAATCTTTATGCTTTTGAAATAGAGCATATAAGACACCAAATTCTTTAGTAGACAATAGAGATGGAAAGCTGCAATGCTATTTGTACACCTACTTCAGAGCAATAGAGTGTCTTAGGGGTGTGCCAGCAGACCCTATTATTTTGCCTGCAGTCGCTAACACTATTACAGGGATCAAAACGAGAACATTGCTTGCTCTTGAGGCAGTGGAAGTGCCAACTGAGATTGAAGCAAGGAAATAAAGAGCTCAGAGGGGCAGATTTGGCAGGTAAGTAAAAGAATTTATTTCCCAAGGTTTGCTTTCTAAAGTACATTAGTCTTAGAATGTTCTCTTCAGAGCCAGAGGAATTCTCCAGGAGCAAAGCTCATTTCATCCACTCAGCAAGTGAAAGATTTGGGCTTTGCTGTAAAATCATCCTCTTAACAATGAGCAGGGATTGGTCAGTCACAGTTTGGGAGAATTAGGGCAGCTATGGGAAATGGAGATCTTGGTAGGACAATGACAATTGAATGCTCCAGCTCTGGCAGTGGTATCCCTCCCTGATGGTTCAGCCTAGAACATCTAAGCCATGGCCAGGACATGTGGCCAGCACCCTGCAAGGACTGTTCTGTGTGCCCAGCAAGCAGGCAGATAAGAATCATGAAAATAAATTCTGCCTGTTTCCCCAGCAGTGTTGAGAACCTGTCTTTCCTATTAAGAGGATCAAAAACATCTTCTTAAGGTGAACTTGTCGGACGTGGAGTAGTTGGTTAACAGTTAATGCTCTAAGTGTTGTAAAATCCCACACAAAGTTTGTATGAAGAGCTTGTAACGTCATTGCTGTGTAAGTGACTATCATACCACTCTACTGATTTTTTTTAGTTGTTTTACCAAATTAGTACTGACACCTGCTGCACTCCCTCTCTTCTCCCAATTACTCACTTATCAACCATGACGGATCTGTCAGTTTCTTGACAATTAGCCTGAGAAAGATGAGTCAAATCTAAAATTTTACCAAAAAAGCAAAAAGAAAAAGAAACTAGATTTCTCATATTTTCATTTCCGTCCACAGGAGCTGGCTGTTGAAGATCAAATATTCAGTATAACAAAACAGACTGATCAAATTAGATGAACCTACATCTCTCTCCCACGCTTCACTCCTGAGAAGTTGGACTTGTGATTACTGCCGATCAGTCTCTAAGTGAAGGTAGTCGGTGGAAATGTGAGCACTCCAGCATGGTGCTAAACAAGAGGAAATTGAGCAGCTTCTGTAGTGTAGAGATGAGTGTAGATTTCTGGAGTGGGGAAAAGCAATTTGGATGAATAAAACATGAGTGCCAATTCTCAGCCCCCAGCTGAAGTTGTTTCGCTCTGTAAAGGCACTTGTGTGTTGCTTGGAGTCACTACCAAGCATTCTGCTGCTGGGTGGTCTCATGCTGTCTGCATGGGTGCCCTGCCTTGTTCACCTACCTTCCCTCTCACTCTCTGGCCCCACACACAGAGGTGATGGGGTGTGGTGTAGAGCAGCCCTCTGTGCTGGGGCTGCAGCAGGTCTTCCTGAGCTCTGGCTAAAGTCAGTATGATAAGAGCGCCCCAGAGGCTCCTGACAACAGAAATATATAAAATACACAATTGCTGTACCTCCAAGTCCTACCTACTGTAGAGCTCCACAGTGGTGAGATTAATCTGATGCAGGGCATCTGACCCATGCCATGTTTTTATTTCCTTTTCAAAAATCAGTATTTATAAAATATGTTTTTCCTGTTTAGACTCTCACATATTTACTAGGGAAAAAAAATAACGAAAGAAGAGGAAAGAGGGAGATACAGGTGTCATTATTCACTGGTTGGTGCATGAACCATCCCATGCTCCTGAGCAAAGACGTATGAGGGTAAATATAGAGATGATACTGCTGATAGATGACACTGGTTTAAATTACTACATACCACTCTCTAGAAATGTGCAAAGTAGTGAGGAATCAGTCTGGTTGCTGCAGTCCAGTTGCCTCTAAAGCAGAAGCTTGAAGGAAAGAGGAATTAAGTCTACCAAGAGTCCAATTTCCAAGAGGATGCAGACAGAGCCACAGAAAACTATTAGGTGCAGAAAAAAGGTTATAGTTCTGCCACTTGCAGTGAAACTTGATCAGCCTCATCCCAACTCCCTCAGTCCAATCTGAGAGTGTTCCAGGTGGGAATTAGCTTTTTGTTTCTTTGTCAATTAGATTTTGCCATTCTTTAAACTGGCAACAGGATACATACTTAATGCCATCTGTGATGGGACTTTTACTTTTGTCATGGTGCATTTTGCCAGATGTACAGCTGGATGTCTTCACTGGGGTCTTCACTCAAATATCTGCCTCACCCACAGCTGGCTACCAGACTATAGGAACCACTGCCCAAGTGGTGTTTCCAAGTGACAGACTTATGGGCTCTTCTCACCAGCAAACATTGTACACACATAGAAAATTATATCAAAATAGTATCAGGTGGCTGTGTTTTTTTGTTTAGAGTCACACACCCCTTGTTTGCTTTCAGTATAATCTTGGCAGCCCATTGAGCAGCTAACATACTAACAAACCCCTGTGGATTCTGCTTATCTAAATGCCATCTAAAGGCTACAATCATCAGCTCATCAAGCATCATGCTGGAAGCACAAGCTGGTCAGCGCTCTGAAAGCATTCCCAGTACTAATGGAATACTGGTGTTTGTGTTTTGACTAAAATGATCTCAAAGTACTTTTCAGAGTTAGAGTATTAAGCCTCCCACTGCTCTAGGGAGTGTAGCAAATGAGTAACCGTGGAGGGAGCCAAACCAAGAGATTTGTGCTCGTACTTAAGTGGGAATTAAAATGGAACCTCCACCTGAGTATTAATTTCAAAACCATCTTTCTTTCCACCCATAACAATGCCATAGGGAGTTATACAGAAGTCACGCTGCATCTTGGGCAACTTGAATCTGTCTTTCAGAGAGATCATGATGAGATTGAAACACTGCTACACAGACATCTAGACCAGGAAAAAGAAGAACGTTGCATCCTCCTGTGACAGCAAGAAATATTTGAGAAGGGGAGAAGAGGATGTAATTATAAAAGATGGAATTTAGCCAAGATACAGCATGTAATATGTTCAGTCTTACAAAAAGCATTGCAATACCTTTAAATAACCAGTGACAGTCCCGACCTGATTTTACATCTCTGCTGGCAATAAGATTCCTTCTCACTTTTTATAGGAATGCGATATAAAAAGAAGAGGCCCATAGAATCAGTAGCACCATTTCCTGCAGCTCACAGATGGTCCTAGAAATTCCTGACTTTTAATAGCCATTTACTGATTTGTTCCAATATGACTGTAACAGAAATGACCTGAACTGGTTCAATGGGTTGCTGCAGTGACGATTTAGCCATGTACTAAATGCTTTCAGGGTATCCATCCTGCAAATATTTAGAGAGCTAATACAATTGTGATAGTCAGCATAATCTTCTCCTCTCTATCTGAACTTGCTTTACTCATTTCTGTTTCCTTGGATAGTCATTAAGGGTCTTCCTGGAGGCTCTTAGTACCAGGGTGTCATATAATCACACCATCTTAGCCAGGTCTATCTCTCTCCTATTCCCATAATTTTCCAGGTTGTGCTGGGAGGAATCCTACATGGGATAAACATGCTGGATCTCAGGCTTATTTTTATTTTTTCTGAAGGGTTTTTCATAGAAGGGGGCTTGAATCACTTCTTTTTTTCTAGACCTTCCTTGACCTGAATTACCCCGTAAATTCCTTTGTATGGTTGCGAGCCTTTCCAGGCATGACCTGGGTATTAGAGCTTGCAGAGCTTTATTGGATTTGTTTCAGGTTCCTGTTTTTTCCCATTTACTGTGGTATTGAATACCATCATCATGAGCTATTTCTTAACTAATATCAGTGAAAATGCACTGAGAGCAATGTTTTGCTTAGACTGTAAATAGAATCCAAAATAAGATCTGGCAAACATTCCCAGCATAGCTAGTGGTGAACACAAGTGTATATATATATGTGATATTTTTTTTTGCTACAGATCTCTTATGGATATGCACCAATTTTTAAAAGGCTGTGCATGCACAGTATTTCCTGTGTTAGGTAGCTACAGCATGAGTGTCACTGTAATATTTAGGCACAAACATGCATGCTGAATGCAAAATGAACCTCACAGTTGACTGCAAACCTGCAACTGCTGTACTAACATATTTTGCATTGGAAGACAAAAGGGTTTCTCAGTGTGTTAATGACCTTGGCCAGGAAAGGAGGCTTTTCTACAGGCTTTGCTAGAACTCAATAGCATGCAGCAAATCTTTTAAATGCCTTTGGATGCTACAGGATGAAAAGCTTTGTATAAATAGCAGAAATTATCAAGATTAACATTTCACTCTATCAGATTAGTACATGTGTCAACTGAAATAGAAGTGTATATGATGAAGGTTGCCCACAATTATGTAACTTAATACAATGATTTATCATAGCTCTGAAAGAACAAAGAAAGTAAACGTTCAGGCTGTTATAAATGTGATGAGAAAGTGAGTATCTTGCAGACCAAATATATTGGGTTTGTTTCTGGAATATTGATAAGATGAAAAATTTGAAAAATATTGATGGTAGCTGGGTTGTTAGCTAGGTCTCTACACAGTTAGCAATTCAAAAGTAAAAGTGGAAATAAAATTTTAATTGAGCAAAAAGTAAACCTTAAAAACTCTGCAAGATGTTATCTGTAATGATGTGTATTATTTTATTTAAAGTAATAAAAAGTCTTAGAGTTCAGAGCAACATGATAACAGGAAGACAAGTTTGTCTTCTTGGTAAAGACAAGACAATCACTATCCCATGAACCTATGAAATATACCATTTTTAAAGTATTCAGATCAATTTAAGTAGAAAAAAAATCAGTTCTTAAGTCTACAAACAGTGTTTCAACCTCTAACCATTGTAGTTGAGAACCCTGAAAACCTAATTTCTTCAGAGAAATAACACCTACTTTTTATGGTGCTCCATTGCATACAGTTGTATTATCTCGTTGCTTAAAGCAATAGGAGAGAGTTTGATCACTTATGGTCACGTGAAATCTCAACGCAGAGTGTCCTGGAGTCACCGCTTCTTTTGATAGTTACACATCACAGCCTCTCATTATTCAAAGGGATCAAACTCAGCTGCAAGAACAAATGATTTCACTTAAAAAGATAGGCAAGATTTTAGAAGTACAAATGTCAGAAAAGAGGAAAATAAAAGGAGAATGAGGGAGAAATTGTCCAAGTGCCTTTGCCTTCCACATTCATAACTATTTGTATTCTTCACTGGAATCAAGAAAAAAATCACTCAAGGTTTTCTTTTGTTTGTTAGTCATACCACCTGCTGCAATGCCACTCAATAATTGTCATTTTGATGCCTCAGATTGTTTGAAGTGTTCAGGCAGAATGGCATTGCACACCAGATCCAGTAAGAGCTGGATGTCTCCTGCTGTTTCCATGGAAAGGGTTATCTCAAATTCACATGCCTAATAACTGAGCTCTGCGATTTCAGACTTTGAATAAGAAGATTACGGAACTGTGTTGTAGATTTATACATATCCATTGAAGTTGATAAAATAACTGAGACACTTAAAGTTACATGAATGATGATTTAACTAATATGTTTCTCTATAATTTCAAAATTCTATTTTCATTTTATAGTCCATAATCTTTCTGTATCTTATTAACCTCTTTACCTGGACCATGAGGAAAGAAAAGACAACTGTGCAATGAGCATCAGGATTGTTGAAATTTAGCCAAAACCAGAAGGAACAGAACTGAGCACAGGTGGTTTGACGTATGTAAACTCAACAGACCAATTGAAAAAGCCCAGAAGTTTATAGCAGAAGGGAGAGCCATCATCTCCTAATGTAAGGGATTGTTTCAAACTAGGACATTCCTCTGGAAGGCCAGACACAGGGAGATCGAGCAGACTCTACAGTCCACACGATCATTCAACATTCAAGAGATGAGATACTAGGAAAAGATGACTTCTGTCAGAAAAAGACTTTGATTCAGGGGAAAATATGAAAAGGAAAATGCCAGTAATCAAGCTGGAATACAGAGGAGGTTGTCTCCACAGAGGGATGTAAACTCCTGCAAATATAGAAAATTTGTATGCAAATTGTGAGCTCTTCAAGCTAGGTATTGTTCTTCTATTTTGGGTTCTTACAGCATCTATTGCAGATAGGCTGGGATTCTGTCTGGTCTTAGGCATTACAGTAAAACAAACAATCATTTATGTGTCTACTCAATCCCAGTGGCACCATAAATCTAACGTGCAATATTTGACTGTTGAAAAATTTTATCACAAAAAATTTCCCTTTGCTGCTCCCCTCCTCTCATTCTGTTATGATAAACAGAATGCTGTTCTGTACTGATTACTAGAAACTGCAGGATGAAATATAAAGCCTTTTTTTAAAAAAAAAAAAGAAAGCACAGCAGTATTTTTTGCCTAAGCAAAGACACTGAAATAAAAAGGTGGAATCTAAATAGGAATTATATATACAAGCATATACACACATGTTCATATGCTGGATACTTAGCTCAGTAATGGCTTTGTGTGTCATAGCCATGTTGAAAGACAGACAATGATAGGGCGTAACACTCAGGAATTAAAGGGGAAGAATCATTGCAGTATGGACTCTATTCATCAAAAGTAGCAATGCAGAGAATGTTCTGATTTAGAAATAAATGTCTGCTCTGTATTTGAGTGACCCTCTAATGTGAGCTTTGTGTAGGAAATCTATTTTTATCTTCCACTTGAAAAAGTAAAGAATGTGCAGAGCTGTGGATGATACACTTTACTGCAGATAGGTGGTAAAGATTTTGACTTCTCTGGGATCTACTTTTTTAATCCACTGCACTCAGTGAAATTGTAAGGATGTTTGCAATATATCTTAAAAGCCATTTATCCATAAACTGTAATACACTGTTTTCAGATCGTGGGATTTTTCAAAAATGCTTAATGGACTTTTCTCTTCTGCCACAGATGTGAAAGCTGCCTGCCTTTGACCTGGGCCAAAAGTTGGACCATAATCAAGCACTTAGCTGAAAATTCTAACACCACTTTGCTCCGAAACAGTTTAGGCCTATTTTATGTTATTTTATTATTATTATTATTATTAGACTCTTAGATATTACTCCCAGACCCCATGCTCAGAAACAAAAATAAAAAGTAATATGGTCCTAGCTTTACAGACCTCATGTCCATATTGTTTACTCCTTTAAAAATGAGGATTGAAAGCTTTATTTTAGCGAACCAAAACTTTATCTGATCTAAATTCAAAGAGCAAGTTGTAAGTAGCATAAAATACATGGTACCAAGCAGCTTCAAACAATATTTTCCAGTCCTTTATTGTTAGGTGGTGTTTGCTCAGCAGCTAGTAAATAGGTTGTTAAAAAATACTTGGGGACAATTTTCCAAAAGGCATGAATGACACTCGAGTGCTGAACTTCAGTTAACAACAGACAGATAAAGCTAATATTTTAGTTTAAAGAGATCTCATCATCTCTCCCCCACCCAGAGAGGCACATTTTGAAAATTACAGTAAAAGCTTCTGTGCCAATTCTAAGAAACATTTTCTCTGAGCAATACAGCTTTGCACATGAAGTTTTGGTCCTGTTATTCCATTGACAAGGGGGAGTCATTCACACTCTACCAAAAGAATAAATATTTTGAAAGAAGATTATCTTAAAGGGAAATTTTGAGGATGCATGCAAAATCCTGTGACCACTGGAATCAGTAAGAAGTCCCAGGATTTCATTTCTGCAAACAAATTTAAGTGGTTCCAGTTAGGCATGAGTGCTGCTATCTGTGGGAATAAAATGATTCCAAAAAACCAGGTCATAACAGTTATCTGGCAAACAGATCAGACAGTGCTATTATAGTCAGCATGCAAGCCATTTTCCCTGTTAATTATATGCACCTAATGTCAGAGATCCAATTATCTAAGAAAAAATTAAAATTCCTAAAAGAGCAGAGAACTGGAAAAAAAAAACCCCAAACTGGAATAGAGCCAAACTTCTCTGAAGTTTTCACTCATTGAGATGTTAGCCTAAGATATAAGTATCAGTTCTGACTCCATTTTAGCTATGTTGTTTTGGTTTTTTTCAAGTGGAATGGAAAAATACAAAAAATATTCCTTGGATTTATTACTTTCAAGTGCTTGCCTTTTCCCAGTGCTTTTTGTACCATCTGACTGTACCAAATTACCCTGATTATTTTTTCTTTCAGTCACTATGAGAGAAGCATCCCTGGAAACATAAAAAATCATTTTGTGAAATAGAGTTTTACACCAGTATTCATTTTAACTCAGAGAAGACAACTCACAAATTCCTAAAGGCATAGAATAATATAAATAACTTCTCAGTTAAACAGTTAAGCTCAAAAATTGTGATTACTATTTAAAACTGAAATTAAATTTTAGGTGAAATTTCTTCCTGAAAACATGTTTTCTCTGCATACACGTCCATCTTGTTTCATCTAATTCAAGAAATTCTGAGGACCAGTATTATGAGGATTTTCCCATCTTCTACCTAGAGGTTTTTTGGATTGAGGATCAGGTCTCTTGGGAAGCACCATGCAAGTCAAGAGCACATTTGCATTTGGCAACTTTGTCCCACTGTTTCCAGCTGAAACACCTTGTCATCCTCTTGAGTCGAGATGCTGTGGGACTGCTCTCCACACAGAAAGTGGAAACAAATATGAATGGAAGAAGAGGGAAAATTCTATCAAATGTCCAGGTATTGGGTTGGCCCCCTCTGGGAGGCAGGTAAGCCATAATCCAAGCTGCATCTGAAGACATATACGGAAGTTTCATTTTTATTATCTTAATTTTTTTTTTTTTAGATCAAGTCTAAAGTCTCTTCTCCCACCTTTCAACTTCTCTACTACCAGAGGGTATAATATGAGCTGAGGGCAAATTTGTAGAAGAATTCACAAAAAGGAGGAACAAGTACTAGCTTGACATTACAGAAACTATATTAACTACATCACCTGGGACCACTGAAGAGACACAAATTAATGGAATCATCGCTCTCATTTTGTAAGAATCTACCCATGAGGGAACAACTTGACAAAATCTAAGTCACTATTTTAAATGACAAAGCTGAACCATTTTGTGTTAGCTGTCACACATTCCGATGCAGGAAGGACAGTCCCTGTTTTAGCACACACATTCCTATTTTCTGTATTTTTCTGTATGGTCTGTCTCACAAAGAAGTGTAACTATTCCAATGCATTTCAGCACAGTTTAAAAGCCGTGACCCTATTTCAGCCTCAGGGGTTCTTATTAATTTCCTTCAAATTTTATATGTTAATTCAGGAAACAAGGATTTTCTACTTTAATTTGTCACCTTAGTTATCAACTCGTATTCCACTATCAATCCTGGACATGTAAATGATTTATATATTTCCTATAAGAATATATAAGTATATATTCTTAAGAATAGCTTTGATATTGGGGGCCTTATCTAATAAATGGTTTGTCAGGAGTCTCCAACGAATTTAATATTTTTTCACTCGGATTATACCACACCACTATAATCTCTACTGGGATTTATTTGCAGATGTATAGATGCATGGTTGCCAGCATAGGTAGTATTGTAACCAGCTGGCTAAGTTTCCCCAGTGAGGAGGAGGTGAATTGCTGCTCAGTTGAGAGCATTGCTGGTGTCTTGGCCTTTCTTAAAGACTCTGCAGACCTGAAAGAGACCAATCAACAGTGAGGCTTCTTGGGGGACGGGTTCTGACTGTATGTGAATGTGCTCCTTCGAGCTGTGGCCAGAGGATCTTCCCTTCTTCCACAGGTGGGGAAGGAAAGAGCATGGAATGATAGGATTATTTGTCTCCAGAAAACCTGTATGCCTGTGTTCACACCGTGAGGACTCAGGAAGGGACTGCAGGTGGATTTCAGAATATGTTTAGGAGAAAGCTGGGTTCGGTCAGTGATTAGCTGATGGAGGGGAGAGGTAAAACTGCTTTCTATTTGTTAGAAATGAACACGTATCCACCACAGACTGTTTTGGTGGCTGATTGTGGCTGGTTTGGCTTGATGCTAGCATAAAGGTATGTTATTCAAACTGAAGAGAAATAAGTGGCTTTTTACTCCTTGAAATTCTAATTCAACAATGTGAAGTATCCTCTCAAAGACTGCTGAGCCTTTCATAAGCCCAGCTTTTCAGTTGTAATGTCCCTAAGTCATGTAGGGATGAAGACTTTCGGTAATACACTGAAAGCTAATACCTATATTACCTACTGAAACACCAAACATATTCCCTAACCCCCTCAGTCTTAGACCAGCACAAACTACCCCTTCCCACATACACTCTACCGCAGCCTTTTACTTCAAGAATTGTGCACAATCTGTTTTCTCTCTTCAGACAAATCTTTCCAGCGTTTATCTCTGATGATGTGGACAAAGGCTTTCAAACTTGTGAGTCACTACAGCTTAATCAAGCCATGTGTATACATGAAAGGAGGAAGGAGTGTGCTTGTGGAAATGCAGTGCTTTCAAAGCTAATGGCAGCAACTCTAAATTTGCACAGCAGAACATCAGATTATGAAACCCTCTTACATGCAATCAAACGAAACTGCAAAAAGTGTCTGTGATTTTGATGTAAATCTGTCAGGTGGTTCATCTGTTTTAGAGGAATGTGATTTCTGAAATTTTTGATGCCCTTGACATTAACTGTTACTGAACTGTAACAGAAATTGCACGCAGTAGAGCACCTGATAATTTGAGGTTTCCAGACACTTAGAGACATTTTCCTTACAAGAGTCAACAAAAAAGGAACATTTGCCCATATTAAATTCACAGCCCATATTAAATTCACAGCCCATATTAAATATCACAGCATTTCTGTGATTGCTGTCACTGTCAAAGTCAATGAATAATTTGAAGGCTGTAATGTAAGAGCTACAGTTTCTTTGAGAGTAGAGCAATTGCACATTTAGGAGAGAGTTCAAAATCCAGTTTTACATATAGACATATATACATGTGCACACACAAACATATAAATGTTGCAAATGCTCTTCTAGGCAAGGTGTGCTGAAATAATTGTTTTGATTACAAAAATTACAGCCAGCAGAGAATCAGGTCCCGGGCCACCACTACAGAATGAATAAATCTCATGAATCTAAACATCTCTGTTTCGGATGTAAAAGACCAACCAACCTCTGAATTTTGCTTCACACCATGCAACCTCCTTCTCTCCTCTGTTCTGCTCTTGATCTTGTAGTCCAGAAGCCATGCAGCTCATTCCAGGCACAACCTGTCTCATCCTTCTTGCTGCTCCAGTGTAATACATTGTCACCCTCCTCATGTGTTTTCACGGTGCTTCTACAACAAAAATCAAATTTTTATGCAACACTGGAAGCTGCATTTTTGAGTTCAATAATCCTAAGCAAAAGTCTCAGTTCCTGGAAGAGAATTGAGTTACAAAGGAGCTGGAAGAACTGGGGCCTAAAACTGCATCTTCTTTATGCTCACAGCCTCTGAAACAAGGCCATTTCTTTCATGCTTTTTTATTTATACCTTCTACAATACAGATTTAAGCAATCCGGGATGGCCAAACTACCTTTAAATGGAAAATGAATTAGTTCAACCCACACTAATCTCCATGTTTAGATCACTGTTACGTGAAGGTCTGTCCAAATCCTTAATCTGTGAACTCCACAACTGTTTCTTTCTCTCGGTGAAGCCACAATGTAAAACTAAGCCCCCTGTGTGTTTGTGGCGTAGCTTACTCACAGCATGTCAGCAGGCCAGGTTTTACTTCTCCAGCATTCCATTGGTCATGCATCTTTGCTTCTAGCTGGAAGAGTGGCTCACAAAGAGCCTCAGCAAATGTTCATTTAACACAAGGCAAAAGCAGTTAGAAATAAGGACACTGAGCCAAGCACAGCTCTCAATCCGGCTGGCTTCACTGGGAACCAATCAGCCTAATTAGAAAGATGTGATGAGGAGCTACTGTCCTCTCTAGAAACACCCAGCTGTGCACAGAGCTGGCAACAGTAATCAGCCTTTTGTTTGAGACAAGAAAAAAACCTTAGTACCACAATTACCATGGACTGACACTCAGGGGCAGAGCCTTGTCTATCTGTGGGGGGGCACAGGGGAATTTTTAGGTTGTGGTGAAACCCTACTCCAGTAACTCAACTTACTGAGCAAAAAGAATAAGAAAAATGAAGGATGGATATTAAATTCTAGAGGAATTAATTGAAAACTGTCAAAACTGTGAGATGTTGGATAAAAAGCTCCAAAAGAGGCAATTACATACCTGCAGTTTTATGAAGTTATTTCTGTTTTAATACAAAAAAAAATTGAACAAAGCATATTTTAAAATGTTGAAATGAGACAGAATTTCTTTTCATGCTGTTGTATCTGCACACTTTCTTGAAAAATTATAGTTTTCAGTCCTTATGATTATGACTATAATTTAGAAAACATTAATTGGAACACTATACAGAGTAAAGTGTCTGCAGTTACTGCCTGAAACAATAGCTTGGATGCATATGAATTAGTTCATCCACCTCAGCACATATTAACTCTGAAGACACATAAAAACAATACTATTACCATTTTACTACTATTCATTTAATTTGAAATATCTAGCTAAAGCCCATATCTCAAAAAGTCGAATCATAAAGCCAAGCATTTCTCTAAGCATAAAACCCTTCTAACTATATCCTGTGTAATCAAGCATGAACATATATTCTTCTTCCATCTTGTTGGTTTGTTGGAGTTCCTTTGACTAAAGTATTTTCTTCTAGCAAAATATTTCTTTTTGCTCCTTCAAAAGGGTCCATTTACAAAAATAAATATGAACTTTCAGTAAAACTAAAACATTTTTTCTGAAGCTAAAGTTGACAAAATCTGAATTGGCAGATGCAGTTTCTTTCATATTTGGGTTATGTTCTTTGTATGAGACTACAAGGACCCCTGAAACGGTGGGCATTTCTGCAAAATAGGTGTTATTTAAACCTAGTCTTATATGGCCTTTAAGTTCCTTCAGGATCTGGTTAACCTGGTTACAAGGTTTACCACATTAGATAAAAGCCAGAAAACAGAAATGCTAGAAAGCTTTTTCATTAATTTGGTTTTTGTTTTTCTCCCAGTAAAACAAGGCACCAAATTGAAAGACTGTTTTCTTTCAGTCTAATTCCTTTTATACCTCAGCAATATTGGGGTTGGGTTTTTATCCCTCACTTACATTTTCTTTCAGATGCAGATCTGGAAAGTAGTTCCCTGTTTCTGAATTTGTGTCATGGGCACAATGAGCCAGTGGGAGATGAAGGCAGCGGAATTCCACAGGCCCCCCACGGCCTCCAATTAAAATGAGGACCAGAAAGCAATTACTCTGTGAAAGTATATATATCTGCAGCCACCAGGGAGGGGAGGCATTAATAAGGACTTTTAATGCTGTTGCCTAATTAGGAGGAGGAGAGTTAAGGTTAGCAGTTTTGCGTGTTGCAGTGATTCAAAAAAATGACAAAGGGTAGTGAGAAATAATACTTTTAAGATAAAGGAGATTTCACTTTCAAGCTCACAGCAACTACGCTTTCATCTGATGACTGCATGACAGATGGGAGGAAAGAGAAACAGTCCTAAAAAGTCTCAGCCTAAAAATCATAGAATTGTCTAAGTAGGAAAAAACCTCTAAGATCATCCAGTCCAGCCATCAAGAGCGTGTCACAAATTCTAGAAATTTGCATCTTCAAGAAAAAGGAAATTTACCCCCATTGGTCCTATTAAGAAAGGAGTCATCCTAATTTACGCATTTCTTTGAACCTTACTTATATCCCATTACACCCTCCCTGCTTCCTCATCTCATATTTAAGGAAATGCCAACTCAACATGTGTGACTCATTGGACTCTGGGTGCTCTTCAAATTTGCTGATGCTTTCAGTCTTTTCACCATTAAGTAGCCAGAAGTTCAGGGGCTGTAACATCTCTGTTAATGTTATCCAGACAACTGCGAATTAATTTAAAACAATTTATCATCTCAATAGTCAAATCTCTTTCTTTGCACTCACAGAATGAACTCGACTGGTGGTCTGCCAGGCAGGTGGGCTCCAGTCTCCATCTCCTCCTCTCAATGACACCAGAAAAGCCAGATCCTCAGTTCTTCTCAAGGAGATTAGAGACCAGCTGTTCAGCCAAATCCAGCTGTACCACAGGGTTTGCTAGGAAAGTTTACCTGAGGTGCTGCACTGCATCATCTGGTAAACAAAACTGCCTTTTCCTATGTGACAAGTTGGTCTGCACCATTTACAGAGAGATTGACTGTATCATGTTCAGTTTGACTGGAAGAAGAACTTGGAACAGGATGGACAGGAAATCCCATTCTCATGGCAAAGTACATGAGACTATGGTATGCCAGTTGTTCATCAGAACCTTTGTTTTAACTGTTATTTATCTGGCAGCATGTGCAGAGTCAGAGAATGCCCTACACCTAATTTGATCATTGGTGAATTTGAGGTAAAAACACGACTGTAGAATCATCTCTTCATGCATTTTCCCAGGTTTCCAGCCACTTGGAACAACCCTTACCCTAGCTGTATTATTGGAATGTATGAGGACATGAGCCCATGGAGTATAGGTGCTGCCTAGACATGCAGATCCAATAGTTTTATATTGCATGAACTGGCACTGTATGCTGTTTATTAACAAAATAATTATTTCCCATGTGCTAGTTATTTACTTTGCTACTGGAAAATATGCCACAGTAATATGAACATGGAGCAGCCAACACGTAAGATTTACACTGAACTTTGAGTCATTTCAAGTACTGCTGGAGCATTTAAGAATGGGAATCTAAGAAACAGCTACTACTCTCACATATATTGAATATGACCAAAATATGTTCAATTGCTCTCAAAAGTTGGCATCTACTTATATATGGTCAGAAGGGTTAGAAGTGGTAAAAGTAGGTATTAATATATACTTTTTCCTCCTTTGATGCACAAATAACGCATTTTATATATATCTATATATTTCCATAAAAATGCACAAATTTTTCTCTCCAGGGCTAACTGGTGGTGACATTTTTAAAGATCAAATGTCATTATGCTTCTATACTTCCAACTAAAACAAAAAAGAAAAACCACCTCATCTACCCTTTTAACATCTCTCCGTTGCACACTTTTCCTACCTGCAAAAGCAGCCAGTTGAGTAGGTCAGGCGACAACGGCAATCTGCATTTTAGGTTATTCAGAAACTACTCTTTTATGAAAGGGAAGCAGAGTTCTTAAGAAAGTCTGCAGGAGCAACAAGACTTTCTTCTCTTTTCACCACCCACCCAACAGGTCCTCACACAGGATGAGGGGAGTGCTTCTAATGCAGATAAAAATATTGCCTCCTCACTGCCTGTGAGGAATTAGACCCCAGGGCTCTGGTTTAACAGCCACCATGCAGTTCACGGGCTCCTAAGGGGAGCCACACAAGGATCCAAGGACTCCCGTTGCTATGAAAAGCCCTGTTATTAATTGCAGCCAAAGCTAAACATATTTCACCCGTGCTACCTTGCTGGGCACTCAACAAAATTCTTATAGCAATACCTTTGTTTAAAAACAAATAGGAGAGAGTAGAAAGTAGTGGAACTTAAAAATAAGATAAAAAAAAAATCTCTCAAACCAGAATGATAGTGAATATAATATGGGTATATTAAATTATGAACCTTTTTCTCCTGCTACAGTTACCACAAGTCTGCATTTTCCTGTCATGACCCTCTGTCCCTCAGACATACCGTTCAGGAAGAGACAAGGTATTTAGCTGCTCCTCTGGGATTTTCAACACACACAGATGTCCCCTTGGAGCACTAAGACTGAGTGGACTCCCCAAAATCCAGAGGTTTGGACAACTCTTCTACAGGCATCAGCCACAAGTACATCACACATACACAGAGCCTGGATGCTCTGGGTGAGAGAGGCTTGGCCTAGGACAGCTGTATGTAACCTAAATGTCCATCTAATAGACTAAATTATGATAGAAACACAGATGCATTCACTGTGGAATCAACTTCAAATGAATAGTATGTCTGATAAATCCAGCATGCATTAGGTTCACTCTGAGTGGCTTTTTAAGTACGTGTTCCTGAATGACACCAGGGAAGCCCTGGGCCAGCACATGGTGTCAATCTGCCATGAGAGAGTAGGGAATGGTAGTGCTGAGGAGCTCATGTTTTTTTTAGAATACATGGTGAAGTGTAGAAGGTTTTATGATAAAATAGCAATGCTACATCTACTCAGCGTGTGTCTGCACCATGTGATTGTTTTAGTTCTATTCTACCTGGCTCATTTTAGCTTGAGGCAAATGTTTCACTACAGCTTTGACTCCATTTTGAAATGCTTTCCTTCTGTGCTGTTCTCACTGCTTGACAATTCTCTCCTGAGCAGCAGACTTCTTAGAGTGCTTCTGTGAGGATGTCACTACAGGAAGATTTCTGAAAAACGGTTGGTAATGTCAGTTATAAGAATGAAAGACAGGGGTCCTGAATATGTCAGCGACTACAAAGACACAGAACAAAGTCTCTAAAAAAGCAGGTGAGAAGAACTCATTCTTCTTAAGGGGAAAAAGGGAAAAATGGAAAGGAATTAGAGTTTTCAAAATTACCTTTTTTAAATTAGCAAAAAGGGACAAAACCTGGTTTTCCGTTCTGGTCTTACAGTCTTCTGATTCAATTATCTACATTTCCTCTCCATTCCCTCAGTCCTCATTCCTTCCCAGACGCATACAGGATGTTTTGGTTGCTTGATGGAGACCTTTGCTTAATGCTACCTCTTTGTGGATACATTTCCTCAATACAGAACTGAAACCTTCCTCTCTGTAAGTGGGATTGAAGAACCATTCCCTCAATTTTTATTTGAAGGTTGGCATAATACCCACAAGTCTATAAAGTAAATCTGAGATCAAGAGGTCTCTCAGGAAATGCTGCAAACAACATCAGACTGTGGTACATCATGCTTGGAAAGAAGTGAGTCATCCTTTCCAGCCAGAAGCAACACTTGCACAGCTTTTCCTTAACCACATATGCCACCACCAGGACCATTTTGGCCTACAATCCCAAGAGCAAATCTAATCCTGTACCTTGGGCATGGTTTATGCTAAAGCTTTGCCCACCCAGGGATGAATTAGAGATCCATCTGACCTTGTAGGCCAACTTCTGTATTTCCTGAGCACCAGCAACTGTTCAGCCTAAGCAGAATATTTGGAGAGAGAAGGGGACTTTGAAGACAAAATGCAAAGATAGGAAGCAGAAGAGGTTGACTTTACTCCACAGCAGTACTAATTGTTGCTCATCACCAGCAGGCAGTGACTCCTTTATGAGCATGGTAGTTTTATAACAGAGTAATAAGGCCTGGAAAAAAGCTGGTATGCTGACTGTGTCTCTACTTACAAGTAAAAGACATCACAAACCACTGGAATTGAAAAATACATGAAACAAAGCCAACTAGACACGCTGCCCTCCAATTAAACTAGAAGTGGCCTGAACAATATTTGGATTGCAAAACAAGTTTTACTCTACTTCTGAAAAATAAAACCTGTAAAATTTGGCAACAAAGGCATATAAACTTTCTCTGCTAGCAGAATACACAAGACTTGCAATTCTCTATTAGTAATAGGAGGAACTGGATTTTCACCAAACATGCTAGACAATCAATGCAAGAGTATTTGCAGTATCATTCCCAGGAATTAGTGTATGCAAACACAGGATGATTTTTCAAATTATCCCTTCCCTTACCAAGACAAATCACTTATTTTTTGTTTGTGTGTTGTTTTGAAAACTAAAGAGCTCTCAATGTCTTACTGCTGTAGCATTTGTGGTGGAATTTTAAGCATCTACTCAATCGAACATCTTGAGCTCTTTGAAAATCCAGCCTCTTATCCTGGTGCCTAAATACTTACTGTGAGTTAAACCAATTTGTAGAATCTGGCCTGGAATACGAAGACCACCTAACTTGTGCTCAGATTAGATTCAAAAAGACAAACAGCCTAAGAACCACTGGCAAAAACAGGCAAGAGGCACAAGCACTTTAAAAAATAAATAATATGTCATTAAACCCTGAAACGAGAAACAAAAAAAGTTTGCCAGTTTGGACAAAGAGGGACTGCTTGCATGTCAGAGAAGACCATAATGGTTAAAGTTTTCTGTAGCTCTTTGCCAGGAGCAAAACTATTTGCAACTATTAAGACTATCTGGTTTGGGGTCTGCTGATGAGGATGAGAAGGGCAAGATGCAGGGCAGAGGTGGCAGCTGCCATGGCCATGCAGAGGCCTTCAAAGTGTGTTAGTCATCTTCTAAAGGTGACTTCATAAAGGGACTTCAAAGTGGTGACCTTTTTGGGGTAGTTTGTTGCCCATGGGCAATAGCTGAAAAACAATTTCAGGAATTACCTGTGGATATGACACGTTCGTTCTGTGGTGAGGGCAGTAGGGAAGGCGTCTGCAAAAGGCAACAGCTCTAGCAGAAATCTTGGTGTCCCCATAGCCCTAGTGTTGCCCAGTAAGGGAAAGGATGGCACAGCCCAAGGTTTCTGCAGGGACACAGTCAGTGCCCCGCGGCTGTGCTCTGGGAGTTCACAGCCCTAGGGCGGAGGAGTAAGGACTGTTCACAGTCAGTTTCAGCCACACTGTGCACACCAACTCCTACTGCAGCACAGCAGGGGCAAGGCATGCTGAAAATATCCTTGGTGGGTTCCCAGGATGCCAGGGGATGGGTTTGCATGGCAGCTCCCAGAATTTCCCAGCAGACAGACAGCTGAGGTGTTCAGCCTTGAATTTGCTACTGGGGATGTCTTTACAGGACGATGTAGGCACAGTCACTACCATGAAATGTCAAAGTGCTTTTCACTTCCACAGATTCACAGCCACAAGGATATAAACAGCAAAGTCCTAGATAAGCTCTTCTAGTGTTTTTTTTGTGTTGGTTTTTTTTTTTCTGTTTTTTTTTTTTTTCTGGCATGAATGCACATTGATTTCGTTTGATTGATTGGGGGTGTTTTTTTGTGGTTTGTTTTTTTTTTCCCCTGGACAAGGAAACTATATGAGAAACTCCTGTTACTGTTTTTTTTCTCTCCCTCTTCTTTAAGACGGCCAAACCAGTGTGTTTACTAGGACAATAACACAAAAAGAAGATTAAAAAACCAGACTTTCTATAATAGCATTTTTTTATAATTTTAGAATCAAGAATGCTATCGTTAAATGGCATTTCTGTTCCTGAGGAATGTGATAAAACACATAGAATAATTAATCTGAACTTCCTGCTCAAAAAAGCCGAAACCAAGCTAATATTTTATATTCTTCCTACAGCTGATTCCTTTTGAGAGAGGTGGAGGGGAGGTGATTATTTTGTTTAAATGAAACAAGGTTCTCAGAATCCTTGTATGTCATAAGCTCAGGAATCAGTTATAGCAGGATGAGGTCTTTTGGACACTTCTCTGAAGCTCTTGCAGCTTTTTTTTTTTTTCCTTTTTTTTTTCTTTTGGTCAACTTCAACAAGTTCTCTGTGTCTGATAAAAATAGGTCATCTCATGAGTTTCCCAAACTCATCCTTCTAGTTACATACATAAAAGCAAGACAGTCAGCTGTCCTTCTGCTACTTCATGAGTTCTTTGTGAATGCACAAGTCCATAGTTGTAGAAATAATTAATGAAAGTCTCAAAAATGTTAACTTATTTTTCATCATAACACTTGGAAAGATGGTACTGCAGAAATAATTGATTATTTGGGGCTAGCAGCTAAAACCATAAACCAGCCAGCAGCAAATAAAACCTAGTATGGATAAGGTGCTCTGAACTATACTATTTCCTTCTCCTGCTCATCATTAGAATAAAGAAAAAGCAAACACATTTTTTTAAAATTTAAAGCTGCACTTTTCTGCTGGCGTTGGATATCTGTTTCTTAAATTTTAATTTTGTTTATCATGATCAAAAATGTGGATTCGAAAAGAAAAAAATGTTTCACTTTGAAAATGCTGTAGAAAATATGAAAAAGAATATTATAAGGCCCTCAATTTTCCTGAAGGAATTTTTTTCTTGAACTCAGTTCCCCACTGGGAGATTGTTTAGGTCATGCAAAAATTGATTTTCCAGCTAGTAAACAATGTGGCTGAAAAGTTTTGCTTTAATCTAACACTCCATCCAATTTTGTCTAGAACAGTTCAGTGATTCCAACCTCATTTCATAATTTACTTCCCAGATTTCTTAACATATACTTAAAGACAGGTAAAATCAGATATGCCATTCAATCAAGCAGTAATTGCACATTCAATTAAATCATATCTATTTCTCAGTAATCACACATTTATATGAGGTGTATTAAAAGTTTTTGTCTTTTCTGATTGCACATTCCCCAGAATTTAGTAGCACCCACCACTAGTCATTAACACCATGGGCCTCAGGTGCCTCTAAATGTAATATCATATCATAGATGAAAAATGTGTAATCATGGAAGAAAAAAAATATTCCTCCACTCACAGTTATGTATTTATAAAATATGCTTACAGACAGATGCCCACACTTAGCATTCTGTACACTTTAAAAATGTGACAGTGTCATTTAGGGACATTTTAAGAAGGTTTTTTACCAGGACTGAAAAAAATACCCACTTCTACAGAACTGCAGTGCTGGAAAAGACTGTAAAACAACCTGTATGTAATGATGTACAAAAATGTAGCTAGTTAATAAAAGAATTAGGAACAGGGTAGATAGTCCCAATATGGCTGGGAGGGGATGAAAAAGCATTAAGAAGACAGACAACTAATGTGTAAGCATATGGGGTTTTGTGATCTAAAGAAGAGAGAATAAAAAGAATTATATAACTATATCCTGGCTGCATGTTCTATGGCAAATAGACCATAATGTGTTTCTCCTGAGAAAAACACATACACATATAAACTAATAATTAAATAGGATGACATTTCTCTGCCTTTACCTGCAATTGACTGATGAAGCTGAAGGACAGTGGTGTGCAGCAGAAATTCAAATGGTCTGTCATGGCTGTGGCGGGAGGGCCTGCCCTGGTAAGACCTAAAATCCAGTTGGAGAATGGAAACAGTGCAAACTGTCATGCAGGCTCTCTGTGCTGAGTTACCACTGGTGCCATGGTGTTGTTTTGGTGCTGCATTATGCTAAAACCAGCCTGATTCACCAAACTTCAAACACACATCCTGTTTTTTTTTAAGCTGGATGTGACAGATAAGCTGGTAGCTGGGCTGGAAATTTGTGACTAGCAGTCAATCCCTTTATACTGTAAAAGTCCAGTCTCCTTTCATACACTTGGGTTCTTCTAACATAGCCCTTCTTGTGGTGTGTGTGTGGAGATTCTTCCCTTGGCTTAGGATGCCCTCCAAGGATACTCCTCGAAGCTGAGTGAAAGAGATCTCGCAATGAGCACTGGCCTGGGTAAGTTACATCAAACCTCTACCTAATAATTATTTATTTTCCTAGCTTTAATATAATTGCTTTAATAATTGCTCCACTATAGTGCACTATCCTATCTTATACTACACTACAATAGTTTTAGCTTTTATTTTGTATGGTAAATAATTTGATTAAGATCTTTTGTCTGTTCACTTGTAATAATATGTGATTCATTTTATATAAAAATTCTCATTTTACCAATCATTAAAACCTGCAGGACAAAAGTGTTTCAATCTCACTTCTGTAATCCCTTAAATTTACACCATTGACATAATCTGTGGCTGATTGGATTCAGCCACATCTGGACTCCTCTCTGAGAAGGAGTTTAAAAAGCAAGGGAGTCCTGCATCATAACAGAAGGTACCTCATAAGACCATGCCTGAAATGTAAATCCAAGTCATGGTCATCAGTGTCAGTACTGGTTGCACCTGCTGGGAAATAAACAAGATCTGAATGCTTCCCATGAGATGTGAGTGTCCCGTCTTTGCTTTGCTAAACACTGGTGGGGAGAGAAGGCAGAAACTTCCATTTCTTAAGAGCAGCACAGAATGGCTTTGCAGCTCAACACCCCAAACCACAGACAACAGCTTGACAAGAAGCTGCTCAAAGGCAGCTGTTGTCCTCACTCTCCATTTGGGGTTCAGAGTATTTCACCAAATTAGAATTCTGTTTCTATAAGCCTTGGGTTTATAGCTTTTTATTCATAAATTTAACCATGACTGGAGCTATTGTTTTCCCCTGGTAGCACGTCTCAGTGAATCATAATTTGAAATGATTCATTTGAAAACTCAGGGACATTCACAAGGGGTTATTTTTGGAAATGGCCAAGCATTCCAATAGCATCCTCAGGAGTTACCTATCCAAAGGCAGAGGGATCACAAACAACTGAATCTTGAGCTCTGCTGTAAGCCATGGTGAGGAAATGTTCCTGTGTGTATGTCCATTTTCCTGCTAATAAGAAACCAGAAAAGATGGTAAGCAAAGCAGTGGTATGACTCATTAGGGCCATCAAATTATTTTCTTCACCATCTCAATATTTCCCCTTTAGCTTTTCATCATTATTTTTTAATTTTATGACTAAAGGTTAAAAAATATTAGAGTGCTAGAGGACACACACAGCTTTTTGATTTGAAAAGATTTTTAATTGAATTTCCCTCAAGAAAAATAATTCTCTCTAACTGTTCCTTAACTAGCAAATCACATGAAACCCACTAGTAATCCATGATGCTGGTATTGGAAAAAATCCCTGTCAGTAGAAAGGGAACGAAGTTTTTATTTCCAAGGGATACAATTCAACAGCCCTCCCCGAGTGCAATGGATCAGTGCAGTGGGGTATGTTCAATGCAACATTGCGCCACTCAGCCCTGGGCAGACAAATTCTACTCTCAATGGGAGGGACAAGAGCTTCTTGCCTGATTCCCCGCAGAATGAAAAAATGAATGGGGACAGCAATACATGTCCAGGAGCAGTTCTGCTTTCTCTCTTGTGTTGGTAGCAGAAAAATAATTGTTGCCTTAACAAAAGGGAAGACCACTATCTTGTAAAGTAGCTGCCCTCCCTCTAGACTGAAACAGAGTTTCTCACACTCATCACTTCTGATTTTATGGTCTTCTCTGTAATATTTTTCCCTGGGTAAGAAGCTGTGCAAAGTTACAGTACCTTCTTTGCAATCAAAAGGCCACAGAATGCCTCCCCACAGAACTCTGAGTAACATGCCTGAGTTTTACTATAACACTCAGTGTGAAACCAGTAACAACCAAGGAGATGCAGGAGTCAGCATAAAAGAACATGAAGACTAATTCTTGCTCTGAAGAGGAGGAAGAGAAGAATAAGATAAATTTGCCCTGTGATTCCTGATATCAGCAGATGCATGTCAAGGAGAAAAGTGAAAAAAGTCTAAAAGACTCTGGAATACAGTGTAGGTCTCTGTACAAAGACAGTTTTGGAGTGGAATGGGTTTTGTTTACATTCAGTTTCTGCAGTTAATCTTCGGAATCCTGGCTTCTCAAAAAAGTTGCATATTTTCTTCATCTCATGTTCTATACATCCATACCTTCTATGTAGGAGATCCATTCTCACACAACAGGACACATCCTTCTGCCTGCCTTGCTGCCAGTGAATAATAAGACTCTCAAAAAATGCTGTTTTCTTTCTTTCTGAAACAGGTCAGGACTCCTTTAATGTTACACAAACAGCAATTTTATACTCCTGGTGATTTAATTTCCTCACATGAGTTTAGGAGTTTGTGACTCTGACGCAGTCTGTCCACCCTCCATATTTAGACTCATGAAACTAACATCCTTCACTTAGGAAATATCACACACTTTCATGCTCAGATCTGTCCTTTTCATCCCCTGAGAATTTCATGACTCTGCAATAGTTCAAAGAAGACAGATAGGCTTAGTTTTCCCCTATATTTAGTTGTGGGACAATATCATAGTCTGAGCTCTCTTTCTTTTTCCTAGAAATTACAGCTTTCTGTAAGTGACTCATGTTCTCATTGGAAACTCTGCTACTGATTTCAGTACAGGAAGAACATTTTAATTGTTACACGTAAATTTGATCCAACATGAACTATCTTTAGGATACGCCAGCAATATTAACTCCATGCCATTATCTTTTTTCTATTACTGATCACCAGGTTTATATAAAGAAAGACAAAAATATGTATTATGGACTAGTCTGTCCTTTGAAAAATGCCTTTCTAAGGTACTGCCCTGTAAAACCTTCATGACATATTGAATTTCGTCTAACGACACTGAGCATTGTTTTTGTCAGTTGAGGTGGAATATCAATAGTAAATAATATTATTTGCAGTGATGAGATTGTATTTTCATTGTGGTGAAGAATGCAGTATTACTCTCCACTAATTGTTTCCTGGGGTGTATCCACACTTGCTGGAAGCTTCAATCAAAACTTAATAGTATATCAGATAGGGTTAAATGAGAGTCCAGATAATTAAGTGCAACATTGATTTTCCTGGTTTTAACTACCAGTTTGTTTTGTGAATGCATGTTTTTTTCGGCAGTCTAGCTGCTTAGCATATGATAAAGCACAGAATACACGGTCCAAAGACAGGTAAAAAAAAGGTAAACACGAGAAGTGAAAGCCAGAGACTCTCAGCTACCATCTACCTTGAGACAGCTATGCATTGTGCCTGGAAGAGAAAACTTATCTTACAAAAAAAGGCAAAGCATGGAGAAATATAATGATGCTAAAAAGATATTTAACTTGAAAGATACTCAGTAAAATTAGATACAGGATAATATCCAAGGCGTGGATTACAAAAGCTATAAGCAAAAGAGAGAGATGTGTGTATTATATGGGGGATCTTAAGCAAATGAGGTTATTTGTGGATGACTTCCATGCATAATGTGAGTACAAAACCTATTTTTGCACATGCACACAGCTGGAAAAGTATCTGAAGTAAAATGAGCATGAGCTTTCTGCTCGTCATGTACTTTATGTGACTCAGGTGGTTCTTCCAAATCTAACTATAAATGGGAACAGTACATGCCAACAACTCAAGTTTGCACTCAAATGAAGAGTCCTCTCTGACTTGGGAGGCTTGGTAGAGCTCAGCGAATATTCAGAAATTGCAAATCTCGATGCACAGAAGGGACAACATTCTGATTTCTTGTTTATGGCTCTACAGACTAAGATTATTGGTTTAAATGGATTAAAGTTTACAAGAAAAAAAGCACATTGTAACACACCTTGGAGGTAAGACACTGAAAAGGAAAAGGTTTCTGGGAAATCTGAAAATGGCACATAGGAAGATACAATAGTACAACCTTCTTTTTACAAAAACCAAACTGAAACACAGTTTTCAATGCATTTCCAGTGTGTCTTGTGCCCATTTGTGGTCTTTTAAATCCAAAANTATTTTTCTTTTCTGCACTTGCCAAGAACATTTACATTTACTGTTCTCATACTAAGAAAAAATTTAAAATCAAATTGAGAACCCTGAACACAGTGGTAGGTAAACAAGAAATACTTGAGGGGACCACTTTGAAAACAGTGATCTGCATTCATTTTGTATCATACTCAGTGTTTAATCTGAAATATGGATACGCAAAGAGTTACAATAAAACCAGAAGAACATGGATTGGTAATTACTTTGTCAATAGCTCACCTATCAAGACCTGATTTCTAGCAGATCTCAATCTCAAGTGAGGACCTGCACAGATGTGTCTAAGAGAGGGCAAAGGTACCACCTCTACCAGGGCGACACAAACTTGAAACACTCTCTCAGTCAGCTTGTTGTCATGAAAAGAAGTTCCATGTTTGGCAAGTTTGTTTAATATTGGCTAATGGTGTCGAAGTTACCATGGACAAGTGAAAGAAAAGAGATTGGTAGCCAGACTTTGTGATTGTCAACACTTTTCTAGCCTAGGAAATGCAGCAAAAAAGCTCTGGAAAATTGTTCAATGATGACATTTAATGGAGTTAAGCATTAACTTTACCATTTCTGAGGGTATGTTTGTCCCCTGGACCAAAGCAACAGCAGAGAGGTGTTTGTTACAGCTCCAAATAAGGCTTAAATAGCATTATCACAGGACATTAGACATCTTGGTTCAATTCCTGATCGCTTAGCCAACACTGCAACTGTCACACTATCATAAATTATCCCAGAAGAAGTTCTGGCAGCAAGCTCTACTACCTCATTCTAACTCTCTATTCGGTAAGTAGTAATATCTGTAACCATATCTGTCAAATAAGAGTCAGTGAGGAAAATAGAGCAGAAACTGAAGAGCTGGTCAAATGCAAAACAAAGAAAGTGTGGCTTTGTTTTCAGCAAAGTAGAATTAGGGAGAGGGCACCTCAGAGAGTAACAGCAGCAGAGCCAAGTGTTTTGCAAGTACATGTAAGGCCTCATGATCAACTTTAATTAAAGTGTTTCTTCAAAACATTGTGCAATGCACTTTGATTGTTCAGAAAATTAGACATGTTTTTCTAGAATATTGCAGCTAGAAGTGAGGACAAAAAATTCTAACATTTAGAATTATTTGAATGCCCCTGTCTCCATGCCCTCATAGTACCTAATATTACAAAGTGGGAGAATTTAAACCCTAAGAGCCTAAACATACATCAGCATTATTAGAGCATTCCTGTCTTCCTATGAAATTATTTGGTAAAAATCTCAATTAAAATGCAAATCATTAAACTGTAATTATATAAATTTATTTCCATATTTTCCCCATGTTATCATGCAGGAAGCTGTAAACAAATATTTATAAAACATACTGTGGCTGTAATTAAAAAGATCATAGTGTTGGTAGAGAAGGCACTGAATGGGTTTACATCAAAGTGTTCCTCTCAGAGCCTTTATTAATTTAAGAGGCTAAGCTGTTCACAATTTTTTCCAAGTTTTTGAGCAAATCTGAAAATGCCAGGAAATAAAAGGAAAAGCTCTTTCTTCCCCTAAGTCTAAAATGGTGTAAATGCCAAAGATTTTATTTCAGTTAACAATCAATACTGGTTATGTTAACAATCAATACTTCCAGCCAAAGACTTAAGTGAAACTATTCCTCATCCCTTTGTGTGCTTCATCTTTGGTATGAAACTCGATTTTGATTGTTTTAGTGTTGTCCAAAATCTGCCAACTTATTTGTTGCTTAAGGATTGAAGAGCTGCTTAAGGAAACCTCCAGCTTTTTGTGCTCAGGCAGAGGGCTTTGATATTGAAGTTTTGTCTTTGATAAAGACAGGAGATTCTTGCAATGCAAAATGGTCACACTCTCTTTAAGAGTGCAAAGGGCACAAAGGATCAACTGGACTTGCGTTGCAATGGAGCTGTGCCAAATCCATACTTTTTCCTACAGAATGATGGTGAAAAGTATAGCAGTGGGGGTTTTTGTATATTGTATAACAATCTTTAAATACATAAAATTGTCCTCAATAGCTGTATTGGCTACTTGAACACAATAAGTTACGCTAACATCTCAGCAGCTTCACAGGCTACATCTGCCATTTCCAGGCTTCCTTGCCTTTGAAATCTGCAGGAGAAAATGTCCCCAAACAGGAAAGTCAATAAATAAAAAATATGTGGAAGAACACCACCTACAATAAAAATGCCCACTTGAAATACCCACATGGACAACATTTACTGCCTTGAAAAACTTTGTTGCATGTTATGAAGATAAGGAAGACTTCCTAAAAATCCTCAGTGTACACCCACATACAGGATGGAGAGGGTGCTAAGGGAAGTATTAGCCCTGTTTTTGTGTAGAAGAGGCTGGAAACTTGCAAGTAAACCCTGTAAGTCACCTCCCAGAACTGAAAGCTCAACCTGGTGGCATTTTAACTCTAGTTTAGAAGGGGATATTGTTCTATCTTCTGTCCCTTTGGTATGCCTTCTTTGGAAAGGGGAGTTGGGCTTGTGGCTCACAGACATACTGCAGAGCACCAGCCCCCTTACTGGTCAAATAACCACACCTCAGTCTAACTAATACCTCCTTTTCTATACCACATTCACCACAGACTCCTGCTTTGACATAGCAGAGCTACAGCTGCAGAAATGTGCTATGCAAATGAAATGAGAAATCTCTTTAATATTCCCTTTTCATGGGCTCTTTTAAGCACTAAATTCTCATTTTCCCAGTTTCAGGAAATGTGCTGCTTGGCTTTTTTTGGTTTTGAGGCACAACATTATATGTTATCCACAACTGAAAAAAACTGACCGGTCTTTTTGGTTTTGTTCTCCTTTTCCTTAATGTAACACCAAAAAACAAAACCAAAAAAAAACAAAAACAACAAAACAAGCCATCCCTCCCCTCCAAAAAAATCCAAAACTCCCCAAAACCCAAGAAGCAACCAAAAAAAGCCACCAAAACAAAAACAAACAAAAACAAACATCCACCAAAACTCAAACCAACCAACCCCTAAACATTTTGAATGACTTACTTATGGTTTGTTCATATTTGCCTGCCATAAGCAATGTTGTAATGAGTTCATTTTAGTTCATTACCATTTTAGGGGTATTATGAGTTCTAGCACTATCTCTGCACTTAAAATGGAGCACACTGTGTAGATCTGGCAAAGATGCCACAAACATTGAAAACTTTATTTAATGTATCCATTAAATTTTATATTTAGATTACTTAATTAGAACCAGTTGGGAATTTTTGACTTGAATAATTTCTGGACAGAAATTGTAGGGGGCAGGGAGCGGGGGGAGGGGGGCACCAAAATGAAAGGTTTTCCAATAAGAAAAAAAACCTTGATTTACGTCAAGAAACTATTTTGGTTTGTGCCTGTTCAACCCAGAATATTTCAGTTTATCCAGTTCATCAAAAGGCATTAAGTCCTTATCAGTTTGTCAAAACTTTATCCTCATAACATAGCACAAACTTAAGCATTCCCTAGAAGTGTAATTCATTCAGGGCGAGATTATACAGTACTCTTCCTTCTATAGTACAAATCACAGAAGATGTTCCAGCACTTGCATGTTTCTGTCCATCTCCTGTGCTGAGCACGACTTGGAGGTCATGCCCTAACCTGGATCACTGGGCTGGTTAAGACTGTACTGGAAGCCCATTTTTAAACTGGCTTAAATTGTGGCCCCCAAAATCTGCACCAGCACAGAGGAGTGGAAAGAGCAGGTGAGGACCAGAGCATCTCTATGTGGCCTTAGTCCCAAGGGCAGCATCCCCTCAGACTAATCCTGTGCAATGGCCCCTGCAGCCCTCTGGGTAACTAAGGACTCATTATGCACAAGGTATTGGGACTGTTACAGGAGATGCATCTGATGGGATGTATTGTCTGTCTGTCTGGAGATCCAGAAGGACCAGAATTTCAGTTTTTTTCTTTTCTTTTTTTTTTTTAAATTTGTGCTGACGAGAAAATACACTGCAGTAAGTTATTTCAAAGTATTGTAGAATTTCAAAAGAATAATCCTATGAAAATTTTAGATGACTTTTGAGAATTTTTACCTCAGAGTTATTCTGATTTTACCACTTTCACCAACTGACAAAATATTCTTTCTTTTTCTATAAGATAGAAAACCTTTGGGCTTTTATTTCAATGTCATCAGAAGTCATGTAGAGAAATATCTTATTAACCTTTGTGTAGTGCTTTAAAGTTAAAAAAATACTCAGAGTAGAATAAAATAAACTGCAGCTGAAATAATTTATCAAAGCCATTTTAACATATTCAGGAGATGGATGCAGCATTTCAGCTCTGCTTTGGTTAATTAGAGTTTTCCAACATTTAGAGGGTATGGGAAGATCCCTAGCCAGGAAAAAAAAAAAAGACAGACAAAAATCCAAATCCTGGGTTTCATCCTGGGTTTCATCAAAGAGAGTTGATTGTTTTCAGCACATTAGTCACCAAAAAATATACTTATATATATATGAGGTATTATCAGTTTGGAAAATGTCACTGCAAGAAGCATCAAACAAAATATTTGAATCTCACTTTGCTTTTCTAAGTGGCTCAGCAAAATAAAGAAATTTCAAAAATTAA
Source organism: Sakesphorus luctuosus (assembly GCA_013396695.1). NCBI lineage: Eukaryota > Metazoa > Chordata > Aves > Passeriformes > Thamnophilidae > Sakesphorus > Sakesphorus luctuosus. Next base: position 695,865 of record VWZD01010106.1, on the reverse strand, counting down.
TTCGGTCAAGTCAAAGCTACAATTTCTGGGTGTAAAGTAATTTAAAAAATTGTTTCTCTTTTCAACTCCAGCTACTTTTTCATGATCAGTGCACATGGCTGATACATCCAGTTCCTAGCACAGATGTTGATGATTCACCAGAGCAAATGAAAAATGGAAATGAAAAACACTTGCCATCCTCAGTGGCTATGGCCCACCGTTCGTAGAATTGAAAGATCTTAATCTTATAATTGCAGAAGAATAAGTTTGATTTCCTGCTGGGATGTCCAAAAGATTATAGTTCTAGTCTTTCCTTTTTAGACTGTGTTGGGGTAGAGGAGGAGTAAGCTCGACTATAAATCATCTTTTGCATACATAAGCTTAGAGCACTCACCAGGTTTTGATATGATGTGTCCCTAGGCATCAAAAGAAAATTTCAGAGAGAACTGGCTATATTGCATTAGGAAAACTAATTACCAAAAGTACAATCTAATTAAGATAGGGCATTTAGGGGACAGGATCCCAAAGCCAGAATTGCAGGGGGGACTGTAAGTAAAACACTGAATAGAGAGTTTCTAGTGTATGGCATTATATCTCCCCTATACCCTACATTAAGGCAATGGTGTTTTGCAACAACACTCCTGAGAAATCACTTCCCTGCTTGAGGTCTTATATACTGTGCAATTTCTTTATATACCATGATGACTCTAAAATACGTGCATTGAGCATAATATATGGGTTTCCATTTCTACATCCTGAGGACTTGTGTCTTTTTATTAAAGGTAATATAAGCCAGGCAGGAACATGGATATAATACAAATAGTCTGTACAAAGCCAGCCTGGGTTTGTAAATAATGATAGTTTGCAATTACTCTTTAACAGCCTCCATAGAACCAGCCCAATATATCTTGGGGAAAAAAATAAGAAATGAGATATTTTACACATCTAATCTGCAACACTCTATAAAAGCTTGAACATTCAGCTTTTTCAAAAGCATCTCCTTCAATGGTCTCCAGCGAGGTACCCAAGTCAACATAAATCTCACTCTTTTATAACTACCCATGCACCAAATTTTCACTTCAGGTAAGTGAAAAGAAGTGAGCAATTACCTTTTAACTTGGGGGTGGTGAGAAAAAGATGTTCAAAATCTGAAAGAATATTTTTGGAAAGTGGAGTTTGTGTCTGGTTTCCAGAGTATGCCTTCAGCCGTGAGACTGCCCCTTCTGATGGTCTCCACACAGGAGAAGCAGCATGCAATGCTTATCATCAAGTTGTGATCTCTCAGTGAAAAAGTGGCTCGAAAATCTAGCAGAAATGGATACATTTAGTGAAAATGGGTGCAGGGGATGGATTCCCACACTTGCGGAAAATGTATTTCTTTTATTTAACTGAATAAATTATTANACAGGAGAACAACAACAACAACAACAGGAGGGATCAGACTCCAGGCTCTCCCCACAGCTCCCAGCCAAGGAAAGGAAGAAGAACTCCTCCCCTCCTATGTGGAAAAACACGTATGGAATACTTGTAACTTCCTTAGATACACAAGTTACTGAGGAAGCCATGGGTCAAACCATTACATTAAGAAATAGAATTCTTCTTGATGACTAAACAAAGACACTACCCAAAGAAAGCAATTTTGCTTGTCATTTAAGATATACCTTAGAGTTTAAGCTGTGGGAAAAAAAAAAAAAAAGAAAAAGTAGCCAGAAATGTGAAAAAAACAGGAAAAAGAAGTGAAGTGTTCATAAAGGACTGACAGAAAATTACATTATCAGAATATTTTCACTGGTTTTCCCAAGGTTGGGTTGTTTGATTGTATAGGTCCTTTGCGACTGATTTACTGTATGACTGGACTTCATGTTGAGCATGAAGAGATGGATGTAGTAGGAAGACTGGACCCATTCCCATCAATTATTTTTTTGCAAATTTTGGTCAAATAGTTTTAGAGAAGTGTTGAAGCTGGACTGTTCTGTGGCAAGATCAGTCTCCAGCCAAGTAGAGAATCACAGAGCTGTCAACATCTCCTCTGTTGCTATTTTATTTGTTGACAGAGCAGATTTAAGTCATGCCAGAGAAACTGGCTCAAATAACTAAAGAACAAAAAAATCCGAAAGAACCCAAACAACTGAGGATGAGGGGAGGAGGAGAATTGTGGTGAGAAACTAAAGAAAGAAGGAAAAAAATGTACCTGGAGACTGATTTTACTATTTAAACTGGTTTATAGATTTAAAAATGCATCAGATACTTAAAAACTGTAAAAGTGAAATGCAAATCAGGCCGCAGAGGTTACTTAAATAATGATGTCAAATAATTAAACCCAAAAAATATTTTAGGCTCATTCCACCAATTTAGAATAAGTCATAGCAATCAATGAGAACACTAAATAGTGACTTTCTTAAAGTAATTCCCATAATGTAGCTTATATATCTCCCAAACCTTATCCTGAGATATTCTTCCCTAGGGTCACACATAATACTTTATGTAACTACTTTAATTGTCTTTCAAACTCTCTCTGCTCATAATAAGTGCCACCTTTCAAAACTAGAGTTTGTTCTTGCATATTAACACAATATAGGCACTGGAGAAACTACAGCAAATGAGCTCTGAATGGGCATCTGTACACTGGGAATTGTTATGCTTCCTGTGGAACTATGGAATATAAATGACATTTTGCATGCTAATGAGGTTTTGCTGAAGTTCTAGGTCTATTGAGATATGAGACTTATTATCAAGATGACCTAGCAGCTACCTAGTTTCCATGTCATTTTTATAAATGGGCTGAACTGAAAATTTTGTGTGTAAGCAAGAGAGTTTATTTTTAGAAACTAATAAGCTAAATTGAAATGAAACTTTTATTGTGGGGTACAACTTCACCCTTATTGTACCTAAATTAAGCCTACTTGAAGTGATAGATTGTTAGGAAATGAAACTCCTGCTGCCAGAACAAAGACCCCAAAATCACAATCCATTAAGTGGGCAACTCAAATAAACATATCCCTTGCCCAGAGAAGCAGAGTCTTAACGTGTTCCTAGTGAGAATATCAAAAAAATGCCTTCTTTTTGTCTAGATTATTTATTTTAGCATGTCATCTGCTCTGTCTTTGTGATACTCCATTATGGTTTGGTCTTGTGACAAATAGAAAATTTATTTCTCTTGTTTTCAGTCAGCTCCTTCCCAACTTATGCCTTCATCTCCAATTTCATACAAAGCAAGGAGGATGTGCTGTCTCAGCCTGCACTGCTGACTTTCACTGGTCCCCTGGTAAATATGAAAATAAACTTACTGTGTGCTTTCTGCTATTCTGCATCTGAAGGTTGGAAAGAGCAACCTATTAATAACTGCAGTATTGCATTCTTATTCACAGCCACCAACTTTTTCCCTAAAACTATAATTTCAAAGATTAAAAAAAGGCACATGTGAGTGCCCATTCCTCTTCTGTCTCCTTCCTATTCACAACTAATCATGAATATTAGATCAGAGATGTGCTAAATATACTCACCATGATCTAAGCATTTCTTTGAATCTTCAAACTTGTCTTCATTTGTCTTGCAATTCAGTCCTAAATTCTGGGGGGAAAACATTTCTAATTACTTATCCAGCATATAATATGAGGTGAGCCTAAAACATACCTGGATCAGTACTTATAAGTGACATCCTTTAATAATGAAATCTCTTCCTACACTTAAAATAACAACTGCAACAACCGCTTCTATGCAATGCTTAAAACGTTTGAAGTCTGAGCTTTCCAGGTATCTCATAG
>VWZD01010106.1:674889-692045 GCA_013396695.1 Sakesphorus luctuosus | reverse complement strand
ATACCAGTCATAGTAATAGTGATAGAGAAGTGCGAGATTATACTCATAGGGAGCTGTTGGCAACAACTCCCTGTTAACTCTTTTGGGTAGCTCCCACACTAATTCATGGATATCTCATAGAGATGCTGTTTGAGAATGAAAGTTAGCCCTGCGTCTTCTCTCAGTTCAAGATTTCCTGTTTTCATTTCAATATTGAAGCAAAACACATGCAGATGTGATTACCTATTTATCATGCTTTGCTAAACTGATGATCTAAATTGGAAAGATTTTAGCAGACATAATAGGGGATGAATTTCTTCAAGGATTTAGCATTCATTTAGGTCCCAGAAAGGGTGGTAAGCTTTTCAAAAGAACTCCTCCTGATAGATACTGTACAAATCTAGAAACTGGCCCTTATTTATAGATCTAAATAAGAACTTTGTTCTTTTGAAAAGCTTGCTGTTAACACCTTGAAACAGTTTTCATTAAAGATGAATCCTTTGGTATGTTCTCAAAAACTGGGGCTCTGGTACAGTGTTGCTTGAGCTAACTCAGATTGATGCTTTTCTAGAAATAGAATGAGGATAATACTAGCAGGATAGTGAAGAAGCACCAAATACACAATGGAAGACATAAAAGTTTTTCTTTCTAAATAGTTATTGCTATCCACAATGATGATACAAGATTCTCACAGCATCATTAAAGGATCAAACACAAGATATGAGTTTTCTTTATAAAAGTATTTCCAGAAATTAGCAGAAGAGGTTAAGATAAAACGAGAAGGAGGTGCAAAGTAACTCTAAAATCATGAAACTATTTCTATAAGCTGCAAGACTCCTAATAGCTGCTGTAAGAATGCACTGAAATGATGAACCCATGAATAGAAACTTCTAAAAATTTCTGCTTTATGGATAGTCAATTTGGAAACAAAACTGTCCAAATCCTTTACTCATTAACTTTACTCAGCTTAAGGGGTGCATAAAAGCAATTAAAAGGCCAGTTATTGACTGGCATCCATCTTCACAGACAAGTGTAACATCAGTGAAAGACTTAATGATTTCACCTCAGCTGCAATAAGAAGGCTTCCTGTGGGAAGGAACCAAACCTGCACAAAGGCCAAAGAAGATGATGATAAGAGAAAGAACCACCTCTCTCACACCTGAAATAAAGTTGAGAGAGATTTCAGAGTAAATTAGCCCAGATAAATCCCCAAGGTTATATGTGCCTTTGAAGGGTTCCAGAAAGCTGATCTCCCCAGGCACTATTCGAAAACCATTCTTATTATCAACTGTGGCTGTTCCGCTGAATTGGTACTTGAGAATAAACATTGGTACAGCTTCAAAATCAAAGGCTGAAGCATGTTTTAACTATACATAGGGTAAAAAAATATCGAACTCTTTTCCTTGGAAAGTCCCACTTCTGACTTAAAACTAACCTTATTTCTTCATCTAAAGATCACAGCATAGTGTCCATCAAAACAAACCAGCAATTAACTCAGTATGTAACCAACAGGCCTAAAAGCCATTGCAAAGCGCTAATTGTTTGTATACATTGAATACCAGCAGGAAAGGAAAGGATCTAAGGAAAGGATGAAATCTGAACTGACAAAAAACGACTTAAGCATTGTGTGTTTCAAGTATTTGTCATGTCTTTCTTCCTAATGTCTTCCACAGAGGACATTCCAGCCTTTCTCAGCAAAATTCCTTGGATTTATGAAAATAAATCGATCAGGATTAAGAACCATGACAAATCACCAGTTTAGTAGGGGTTTTGTTTTTTTTTCTTTTTTGCATTTATTATAACAAAGCACAGGAAAGCAACTCCAGTTTTCTCATGGAAGATAGATGGTAATTCCTTCTCCTCCCGAGCTCACACACACACACACAGACACACACACAGACAAGGTGTCACACATTTCACATCTCATCTCCAGGAAGAAGATCCCTATCTACCAGGACAGCATTGCCCTGTTCACATCATTCATTTGCATTATGAAAGCTTCAAGAAATTGTCCCTATGGTCTAATCCATGTTTTAGCAACAAACAAAGAAAACAACATCAAGATGGACCAAGCGGAACAAGGAGGAAACTGTATATACTTTCTTGACATATAAAAATAAAGAAATTTTATCTCTCTATTTGCTCCTAATCCCTTCTCCCAGCTGACAAATCTTCATACACTTGACTGACTGTTGTGCAATGTGTAGGTTCAAAGAATCAAATGATCACCATCAATAAGAATTTTAGTACAATACTATTTGCTGTGTTATGCATGTGCTCTTTACTAAATTTTTAAGAATATTTGACTAATAGTATAAGAAGCTAATAAAAATCCAATACTATGAGACTAGATATACTAATGTTAAGGCTTTTTTAATTTAAGTAATTCAAAAGCCTCACATTGTACAGTTGAATTCTCATCTATGTGTCATATGAATCACCAGAAACACATCAATTGGAATTAACAAGTTCTAGATCAGAGCTATATAAATTACATGGATTTTTCAATTGTAGACCTAATTTTCCTCCTTACTTCCCAGTGGTAATTGCACATGACATATTGCATCACAACATGTTATACACAAAGGCATCTTTATGCATCCAGTATGAACAAACTCACTCTTTGCAAAAGGTGTTACCAAATCAACAGTGGTTCTTCACCATGCCAAACTATATTCCTTTCATAAGCAAATGAGCTGAAGACAAGTTTAGTGACTTGCTCCAACTATTTGTAGAGTCATTAGTGGGGATCAGGTCCAGTGTTTTACTGCAACTTAGTACCCAACTGCAGGGCAAGCTTGTGGTGAAATCACCACGAGTGCAGACCTTCTTTGGATTACAACATCCAAGGAAGGAAATGCACAAGTATTAGCAGTTCCCTGAGTGAAGGGACATAGTCTCAAAGTCCATGCTCAGTCCTTTATGCTACCAGAGCACTGTAGTTTGCATATTGTACTTTTTTTCTTAAGTGCCTTTCATCACAAAGCAAGTTAAAATGTTGTGTATGGGAGACAGGGAGTACTTTAGATAAAATGGTCACAAAATAAATTTCTGAATTAAAACTCTTGATATGAAAGAACCAACTCTATTATAGTTGGTATAATTTCAGTCCTGCCAAAACATTTAAAATTCTCTGGTGGAAGCCACAGTTACATAGTTCCTTGCAGCTCAGTGCACCCAGCATCACTATGAATGAAGGTGAGCCTTTGTCTGGCATGTTCCAGACAACTGCATATGTTCTTCTCAACTTATTTTCCATTATCAAGAGACTTGAAGCTCTTGCCTTTAAGAATTTCAAAGTGGTAAGAATACTTGATGAGATAAACACCGTGTTTTTCAGAGAGAATAACAGTTTAATCTTCATGAGATTACTCCAATTACATGGCAGTAATTTATTAGAGTTGGGTTCTGTCATTGTGAATTGGGAAATGGATTGTTGGAAACCCTTGCACTAGACTTTGGATGCTGTGACTTTCTAATTTGAATACTTTAAAACCCCTTGAGAGCCTTGTTCTCTTTTCACTCTCAGTTCTTTCCCCATGAATTGATCAACAGGCTACAGAGTAGTCTGAAAATTGAAAAGACTTTTATCATTAAAGCCATTGTAAATGGCTCAGCTGCTGTAAACAATCCCCTAAAAACCCATGACCATTTGGACCCTAATTCTCAAATTCTTATCCTTCAATCAAACTGCAAAATATTTTCCAGTCTTCATTCCAGATTCAAAGCACTGCACTGAGGTAGGATGCAGTTTCAGAAGTGGTCTGCAAGCATTCAAGAAACAGCTTTAAAGGAAAACACCGGAAGTACAGGGAAGCCGTGTCAGAGACTCTCTGCTCTTCCCACAGGGACTTCCTGCCAGGCTTAATGGTCCAGAGGATTTCACCACATCTATGGCCCCACCAAGATGAATCGTGACTGTTGCTACAACATGAATTAATACTGACTAGGAGCAGCATTGAGTCCTCGGGGAGCCAGAGCTGGCCTTGAGATAACTAAGTCTTCTCTCTCTCACTCCTCTCCCCTGAGTCACAGATGGAGCAGTGATGCAGCCATGCAACCTCTTCCTGGATTGCTGCTTTAATTCAGCAGCACCAAAGTTAAAGTGGTGAGGAGTAGGGGGTGCAAGACCTTCTGAATGAAAAACCTGCACAATAAAAAGGAACCATCAAACTGTACATGAGCAGATCTGCACTCACAGATTTCTACATCTAACTAAGGAAAGAAAAATTAAGTGACTGAGGTCTAAAGCTGACCTGAGGTCTACCTTGACCTGCAAAAGTGTGCTCTTTTCTACTTTTTTTTTCTTTGTCCTCCATTTAAAATTGGCACAAGAATTAAGGGATTTTTTCTGAGTTTCAGACTTCAGAGTATTTTTTCTTAATAAATACCATGGGTGGTTGAAGAGAGTAATGGGAAGAGATTTTAACAATTAACAAAAACATTAGTGAGCACACACTATTTTCAGATTCCTGCTGGTATCACTGCTATTGCTTGCACTCTAGCGTGATGTTTTGTCAAATAAGGTGCTATGTACTGCAGATTCAAGTTATCAAAAATAGCAGAGATAATCTGAGTTCCATCCACAGCACTGGGAGTTGGGGAGGGTAGAAAAGTGGAGGTGGAAAGGAATATTTGTGGAGTGGAAAAATTCAAAATTTTTTGGGGGGGTAGAAAAGAAGAAGAAAGATTTATATAAAAGCTTTGCAAAAACTGCTGAAGGAACAGAACACAGTGAATCCAGGCCTGGTCCATACACAGCTTTGTGAGAGTCTGCCAGTCTACACATACCATGCTGTGTACCACATATCACCAATACAATTCCACTGAGAACATGCTTCCTTGGAAACTTTTGTACCATAGGCCTTTGCACATATATCCTATTTTAGTCAGAATAAACAAGGGAATTAGTAGGTCTGTGGAAACTTGACTTAGACTTCAAAGAGGCTGGAAAACAATTACAGCAGAACTATGAGGTACACGACTGACAGCTATGGGTTCAGCCAGCAAAAGTGATGCAAGCAATTGGCACAAATTCATAGATGGGGAAAAAACCAAATCTTAGACATCAGAGGTAATCTGTATTAGGACAGTCAGGAAAGTTCAGTTGTGGTATTTTTAAATGTTGATTGGCCACAAAGTCTTAAAACCCGTAGGGGAACACATATAATATGAGAACAGCCAGCATTCAGGCTTTCCTTAAAAAAGAAAATTAAACAAGCTCAATTTCAGCCATTTGGCTTACGGATAAAAAGTCCACAAAGAAGGTATAATACATTTCAGCTGTAATAGAATTATATCCTGCCTGAATTCTCTGTAATAGAAATAAACCCCCAAAGAGATAAGCCTAGACATTGCCAGAGAAAAACTCATACAAGAAGAGAATATCTTTGTCAAACAGATATCCATACATATATATAGGCCCTCCATGTTAACAGTTTAAGAGCAATTTCCTCATTTCAAATGAAAGTCTGTGACAAAATAACATATGCTGATTTATTACAAATTCTGAGCAAAGCAGATTTTCCTACACTTGATATTCATAAATTTTATGAGGCAAATCTTTGTATCACACAATCTGTGTTTGCAGCAGGATCATCCTCAAGGCAGCCAAATATGTCAATTTGTGGGGCTTAAAAAGTCTTGGTTATAAATAACACATACTCATCCAAGGAATTATAGACATTATCCATGCAGAAGGACAATATGGGATCTATGCACTGGTGATATTCTCTGTTCTTCCTATCTCTGTTCTCCACCTTTATTTCTCTCCTCACTTGCTTTGCATGGCTATCATATTTTACTCCATAATCCATTCCAAAGTTTGTTGTGACAGTGGGGAACTTGTGGAAGACTGTTATCTTGTATCCCTCACCTTTGAGAAACTTTTTATCGGGAGCTGAGAACTTATGGAAATGCACTGTACAAAAATAAGGGCTTGTTAACAACTACTTGTGGAAGTCTCCTGTACAAATTTAAGAGCATGTTAGCTGATTCCTTTTGAGTCTAAATAGTGGACTAGTTGAGCCAATACCTATTGAACCTAAATAGTGGACTAGTTGCTGAGCTATGTGAAGTCTTCCCCCCATCTCAAACACTCTATGGTGCCTCTTGCCCAGGAAAAGTCTTTTCTAGGAGACCTTCTTTTTCTAGAAGGTTGTTAAGAGAAATGGATGCGTGTGGCACAGTCTATTCCAGGATAGCCACAATTTCTAGAAGCTTTCCCTATCCTGGACTGGTGAAAGGTTTGTGACAGTTGTATTTCTTGAAGGTAATTCAAGCTGAATCCTGTGTCCCCTGACCACCCCCATGGGCCCATCAGCACAGACAGTCATGATGGGCTGTGTTTGAGCAGCTGCTTCCCTGGGCTGGTGGCAAAGTTTGTGTCTCAAATGACCATGGTGGCTAAAAGACAGAGTGCACCCCAGTCAAGCTGTAGGAATGTCTCTGGCATGCCTGCTGTGCCAGCTTTCAGGGACCAAGATGCTGAAACTAATTCAGGTCCAAGGGGAAGAACAGCTTTTGCTGTCATGTGTCTGCTTTAAATGCTGAACCTGAGAAATACTGTGACCAAAGGAGAAGCGATTAAGAGGTAAACCTCTGCTTTTTACAGGAAAAATGCAGGGAACCAAAGACCTTTGCAAAAGTCTCCTTTAGCTCTTTTATACTCCAGAGAGAAAAGGTGTAGGTGTCATGGCTGGCGCTCTAAAGAAAGTTCAGCACCTTGGGAAAAGGGCCCCGTATCATCCACTGGGCAAGGCCAGGACTGGAGAGCCTGGGAGGCTCTCCGAGGTGCCAGCTTTCCTGCAGTGCCAGCTTTCCTGCAGTGCCAGCTGTTGTGGCTGCTGCCAGTTGTGCCCTGCCATGCTGACAGCATCCACCTCGTTGGGCTCTCCTTAGGAAGGGCTCCAGAGCTGAGAAAGGTCCAGAGAGAGAGGGGCAGAGAATCTCATTTCCAGTGATGGACCAGGAACTCTCCAGCATATTTCCCAGTCTGACAGATAAGGCCCTGCAGGCATCCCATCCAGCTCCTTTGACCCACCTCCCCACATCCCTCCAGCCACCACTCCAGGGGTTTTGGGTCTCCTATCACTCCCATGATATGTCTTTCAGCCCTAGTGAAGGTCTCATGCCTCAGTGTGTACTTGCAGAGCATGTTTCTTTCCCACTGAATTTCAATAAAAGGCCCTGCTTTTTCCTTAGGCTTCTCCAGCCTGATGATCTCCACCATCAAATAGGGGTGCAGACGTGTACCTTAATACAATGTAAACTCTCGAAAATGGTCAAAGAGTCAGGAGAAAAATCCAATCATTTTTTGGTATTATATATATGCTGCTTCCCCTTTTTATTCCTGCAAGGTATTAAAAGGTCTTCAAACTGTCCCAGTTTTCATCTGGATGTCATATCTCTTCAGAGTGCTGAGGTGATGTGGGGTGGTACTCTGACATAGATTGCTAGATAGCACGTAGCCTAGATTATTCGATAGCAGACTATCTGCATTAATAGAGCTAGCACCAGTGGCAGGAGGTTGCATCTTGAACCCAAGGATAAAAATCAAGGGTGGCTGTTCATCAGCAGGTGATTTCACTGCCATTATGAAAATATTTCTCACATGTTTTGAGCCACCAGTGCCCTTTTTCGGAGGTTATCTGAGAATTCAGTATTTCTTTTAGCAGTTGGTGAGACCTTCTGTGTCCATGGCCAACCCAGTGGCCAGACTGTCAATGTGTTATTTCTCCAGTGATCTAGGGATTTTGGCTAGCAACATCTGTGTGAATGCCACAGTCTCTATACCAAGCCAGTGAGGATGTCTCAAGTGCAAGCAAAGGAACCAGGCAATGTCAGCCTGAGGAAATTTTGTCTTGTCTGTCCTTCTTACCACTCCATTAGAATCTCCTCATTTCCTTATTAGAAAGCAGGAAAAACATCTCTCTCTTGTCTGCTGAGATAGCACTTACACTTGTACCGCCACACTGACCTGCTGCTATGCTTTGGGATATATCTGCAGGTGCCTCAGGGTCCCATGCATAGAGATACACTTAGTCTCTTCTTCCTCAGTCATCATCAGTCTTAGTCACAAAGGTTTCTCATATGATGACTGAATTTCTGTGAATCTCAATTTAATGCTTTTAAGCATGTTAGTTGCTGCAGGAGGAGAGTGTGAGCCTAAAAACTGTCATGACAAAGCACTACCTGCTCATGAGCACACTGACTCTCCTGAATGCAAAGGAATCAAAAGTGGTCCCTGCTTTCCCTTACCCCACAGATGTCTTTTTAATGCAATTATTTCCACAGTATCTCTCTCATCCAGTAGCAAGGATTGAAAGGGAAGAGTAGTGGTTCTGGAAAAAGATTGTGCAACAAAAACAATTTCAAGGCAAAGGGGATTTAAACAGACCATCACACTACAACTTCTTTTTTGTAATTCCTTTTAAGAGTCTAATCTCTGGTAACTTCACCAAATCAACTGGCTACAGTAGCAAAGCTGAGCAAGCCTTCACCTTTACGTGATGCTTGTCTTCCACTTCCTAAACAAAGCCCTCCAGGCCAGCTGACCAGTCACCCCACAAAGGCTTTGTCACCATTCTCACAATGCTCTTAGTTAAAGGACTGAGTAACATTACTCTGGCTGCTTCAAGGCTGCATGAACACAGCTGTCACTGGCTGAATTAAATGAAACAGTGACTCATACTACATGTTTGATATTGAAAAAGGGGTGGGTAGCATTTCATAGCTCTCAAAAAGCTATGATTTCACGTTATGTTTAAATAAAGAAGGGCAATGACTTCAGAATATACAAACCCTAGATAATAGATGCTGTACTATGTATTAAAAGTTTAGGCAATATTTTATATGGTTCTTTCATCATCCATCAGCATGAGGATCACAAGCAGAAGAGCAGTTCAGACAACCTTTCAGAAGAAAAAATGTATATTACAGAAAAAAAAAATATAATGAATTAGAGACACAAAGATCTAATCACTCCCAGGTCAGGTTTTCTTTGGTAGGGTAGGAAGTAAAAACTGTGCATGCAGATGCTCAGGCTATTTTTGGCTTCATCTCACACAGTCAGTCACCTTTGTGCAAAGTGGATATTAGGTACTACTGTTCTTGTATAGTGACATTTTCACACTTGCCTTCTAAAATGAGAGCACTAGGTCCTCGTAATGCAGAACTGTAGACAAGTAAAAAATGGTGTTAGAAACACACTTAAATTCTGCTTCTTCCCATTCCTCACTTTTCTTCTACTACTATCCCCAGAAGTGCACTTTTGAAAGTATTTTCAAAACCTGATCTAAAAGCAAATATAGTAGAAATTAAGAGTGCTCTGTGCTGCTTATACAATGCAGCCCAGGGCTGGGAATAACAGGCTTTCAGTGAACAAATAGGCTTTTTGAAATTACATCTTTAACCTCTACAGGAAATAAAAGTAAGGAAAACATACCAGGAATTTCTAGGATTATCATAAAATGTACATACTTAGGGTACATAGTGATCACTTTTTCTACTGAGAAGCAAAGCAGAAGACACAGTGGTCAAGTTGGTAGCAAAGGTGACCACTGGAAATCTTGAAGAACACTTGCTTCCAGATGCCTCAAATACCAATCTGGTTAACAGTCATCTTAATTATTAACACTGTTCCTTTGTTGTTGCTGTGTATTCCAACTCAGCATTACTCATTTCAGGTAAGATGCTAGTGCAGAAGCAGATTGAGGTAATCTGGGAACTATTAGTCAGCTGATGCCCTGGAGGTATTTGGAGGACTGATTCAAATACTTCTCAGTGTGATTTTGGACACCTATAAAGTCCCACTTCTTCCTAGTAGCCAATAAAATAGTGAATCAACCAAGACATTTCTAATTTATTACATGTACTTTGCAGCCACCTTTCTAACTTGCATATTATCTGTGATTTGCTGTCATTCTCCTTCACTCCCCACCTCTCTGCCTTGCTGTTTGTTCAAGTACCACTGTAAGTTTTAAGTTCCTATGCTACTATAATATACTGAATAAAGAACAAGTTTTCCCCAGTACTTTCTCCATGTTTCCTTTGTCTTTATCATGGCCCATTAAATCTAATTATATCCACTGGAACATCCCCAGAGCTGTCCATCTAACATCTCTCCATCTGTTAGATCAACTAATAGTACATTCTAGAGAAATGTGCTCAAGAGTCTGCTTGTAATTCAGGTCCCACATGCTGAAAGATTCATCAATTTCAAACTATAATCTGCTGCCCCTAGATTCTTGTCCTGGACGAGGTCTAAGACAACAATATTGGATTTCAAGAGACTCTAAGATCTGGACTTAGATTTCTTTGTAGATTCACATCTTGTCTCTCTTGATCCTTGGAAACACTCTAGGTATCCAAAATTTTAAGCTAAGCATAAATTTTTTTGCAGTAACATAAGGCAAAAAGAGGAATAGTTATCTACTTCCTACTACTAGATGGGATTAAGATTAGGGCTTTTGGGTCAGAGTTTGTTTGGTTTAGAATAATAGAAAAATTTTATTTGTTTTTAGAATAGTGAAGTAATTTTGATTGAAAGAAACTTTTGGAGGCAATCTGATACAAACCCATGGCACAGCGTGAGTCAATTTCAAAGGGACATTGGGTTTCACAGAGACCTAATAATTAAAAATGGGAACGACCAAGCGAAGGAAGGAAGATATGACATTCTGCTGCTGAGGGTATTTCTTCCTATTTTAAAAATTCTTTATTGAGGTATCAGAACAAGAGTTTCTCTTGCCTTTCATCTTACTCTTTTTCTCAGGAAGAAAGGTACTGCTGACTGCACAGTGGAGATCCAGCCAATGGAAGAATGTGAAACCATATGAAATACATCTTTCTGACTTACAGCTTGTACATTCTATGCTGAAGGGAGTTTGGAGACAGAACATGGCATTGCAAAGAACCTCTGACAAAATAAAATATTGTAGTGCTTTACAAAGAAGCTGCTTCATATTCTAAAGGTTTTCTCTCTTCTCCTTTTCCTCCCACAAACCTACAAAGTTTTTACACAGTTTTAGTAAGATTCACTTTTTGACACACAACCTATTACCAGTGTATCAGGTCTCTTTCCTAGCAGCACGCTCCCAGTCCTTGGAGATCTCTATCATAGGCTATATTGCAATATAAATTAAAATGATCTGGCAGAATAATGACACAAGGAGAATTTCACTTTCAAAAATAAGTATCCACAGCTACCAAGTTATTAAGCCTATGTTTGACCATATGATAGTGTGACTCTCTTTCTTCTTCCTCACCCTCTTCCCACCTCCTCTTTCTCACCAAGTTATTTCTGTTAATAGTAAGATTTGTAAAGGAACAGGAGCTCTCTAGAAAGACATCAGTTGGCCAGGAACACAGCATTCATTACCAATGGAGGTTCTCTATGCACTCAAACTCTAGGAGACAGCAGGACAATAAACCAAAGGGGACAGATACTTCCCTAAAGCAGTGATAGTGGTTGTTGCTGTCCCTTTGATAAAGGAGCTATCCTACCATTCCTGCACAGGAAACAGAACAAAAATATAAGGGACAAGGGACCAACATCCCACTCACCCTCAGCCTGATGTTTTTCTTAGGACTCTCTCTTTTCTTTATTTGGTGTGTATTTCACTCGTCCCAGTCATAACCCATGACACCAGTCCCTCAGATCAAATACCATGACCCTGCTTCATTACCAAAAGAGTCCAAAGAGTGAGACTATGCAAAAAAACCTTAGGACACACATGAATGAGTTTGTGAAATATGATCAGTGAAGGACAGAGCCTTTTTTTTTGTACAGTGATGATCACTCAAAGTGACATTATGCCACATATTATGGGACATTAGATGACAAACACAGAGATGACAATGTGAAAATTTAAGAAGGTGGTTATGAATTAGGGGTCCCTAGCCACCTTTCCTAATAAATTTTCTTAAACATATACACCATTTATGATGAACATTCTATCTGATAAAAAGAAAAAAAAATGTGACAGAGTGAGAAGCAGTTATTATTTTTCTGAAGCTCAAATTCTCAACCTGGGAGGACACTTCAGGGACGCAGACAGAGGCAGGGCAGGGAGAGACTGCAACAAAGCTCTTTTGGATAAATGAGATGGACAGGAAGAGAAAACATGAATGATTATCAAGTGTTCCCAGGAGAAGAGGCACTGACCCAAACTAACAGGTGTCAGACTGAAGACAAAGAAAAAAAGTAATTCTTCAGATCAGATGAATGAACTGAAAATCTCTTACTGCATGATACCGTGGGCGCTGCAATCTGGCACAGGCTCAAGGCCTAATTGAACAGGTTCATGGAACTGGAACCAATTTGAAGCAATTAAAAACATATCATTTTCACTAAAAAAACCAAACAGCTTTGTGGCAGAGCCCCAGGTTATTTGGAAGCTGAGATAGTCTTTGAGAGAAGCAACATGATATGTCTCCACTCTTCATCCATACCTCCCTAAGGATCAGCTTCTTATCATTGTCAAAGGTCTAGGTGGATCTTTGCTCCTGGCAATGTTTTCATAGACATATTCTATGGAAATGCACTCTGATGGGAAAGCAGAGACTGATCAGCAGTGTAACTGAAAAGGTGTATTTGACACTTCTTTTCAAACAAATGGGCTTTGCCTTACAGCTTTGCAATGATGGAGACCCTGAATGGTACTTACTAATTGCTAATGACATTTTAGAACACAGGAGCATTACAGGACAATTACCATGTTAATGCAAATTATGTACTACACTACAGAGTCAAGGTATGTTTATGTAAATCCCTGAGTCTTCCTAAAGTTTCCAGTCTTGTGCTCACCCACACTTGTGAACAATTTGCCATGCTGTATTCAGCCTGTGGGATGGTGTAAAAGAGGGAAGTTAAAACATTTCTACATCAGCATTTACTGTGGATGTCACAGATGCTCTGGGAGAAAAGGCCAGATTCCACTTACCTGATGCAATCATTCAGTAAATCCTATAGAGGGTAGAGGAAAAAGAGAGCAAAAGAAATCCCTGCCGAAGTTTGAAGTCTCTGGTTTAAATAGAAATGAAGTTGGTTAGTCTTAGGTGAAAGTACCTACACCCAACTGCACTAAATGCTTCTGCTGGAACATCCCTCAGGACTGCGTGGCAACAGACAGCAGTTTGCTAACCAGGAATAGAGTGGTTTGCATGGCACAAGTTATCTCACTGATAAATGTCTTGCTGAATTGCAAGGGACAAGGACAGATACACTGAAGATCCACTGACAAAGGTTTGGGTTCTGGTCATTGTAGTACATAATGGAAACTGGTGCTACGGCACTCTAACCTTTTTATTTCAGCACTGATAAAAGAAACAAAGAAGCTTACAAATTTTTAAAAGGTATTTAGCTACTAAAACATGCAGAAAATTACTTCTGAAACTCCTGATAGGTGTCATACTGCAATTTCAGCTGCCCATCTCCAGTGTGTCTACAGATACCTAACCCATACTAGAGGAGGAAAAGACTCATCAACACCCACCCCCTCTTGTTCTGCAACAGAAATGGTTGGGAAGATCTTGTATTTCCACATCATCTTCAATGCTCCAACTAAGAGATACATGGAATTCGCAAAAAGCTTGACTCGTACAATAAAAGGTATTTCTACAGATTGAATAGGAAGAACCTTTACTACATGCCCTGTCTTCTCTCTCAAAAGTCAAAGACCAATAAAAAAGCAGAACATTGTTTTGGGTTTTTTTGTTGTTGTTTTTGGTTTGTTGTTGTTGTTGTTGTTGTTGTTTTTAATTAAAGGTTTAGTATTTTTGGACTACGTTCAATCTGACTTCACAAGAATGATGAATGACAGAACAGAAAATGTGTGTTAATTTCGCTCTGCTTTGATTAAAACAGGTCTGCTTTCATCTTCATTGTTTAACTCTACCTTTAGAGAAAGAACAAGAACATCTCCTACTCTGTTTTAAGACTGAAGAATCACACATCTGATAGGGGCTTTGAACTAGTAAATATTACTCTCTGTTTTATAAACTGTTTTACAGCTTATTGTCACAATACCAAAGTCCTGCTTTTTACTTCAAAGTCCTCTGAGATGAGTTCACAGGGTGAAAAGCTCCATAAATATGCATGGGGCAGCAGAGTGCTTTTTGTTTCTAAATTAAATATTCATGTCATTCAGAGCTCCAAACCCTTCAGCTTATACAGTCCTGGAAACCATGATATGTGGCCCCATGATATAAGCCATACAATGAAAAGCACCAGACAAGGCCATTTACTTCTACTATTTCGAAAAGCTACTAAAAGAAGAAAAGAAATCTATCTTGAATTCGACCCATGGAAGACTCAGAGATAACTCTTAACAATTTTAAAGTGAGTTTTCCCAAAAGGATGTAATCTTGTCTTCCCCAGGACCATTGTTTTCAGTTCCAAGACGACACAAGAAACAACATATTCCCGTTTTCATTCTCTTGGGTTCCTACATTAGTTTATCTGTGCCTCATACCTTCTGATAGAAGTGTGAAATAAACACCATGAAAAATCAATATGTCCAAAGGTAAGAAGGGGAAGATGCTGTCACTGACATATTCATCTATAATGAGAAATGATGAAGATACTGACCTTGGGATCCATGAATTGGTAGAGTCAAGAAAACACAGAAAACTTGAGGAACATACTTTGGTATGCCAAAGTGACTGATACCTTTTTTTTCTATAGCTACAGACAGACTTGATGGGCATTGCACTGGACTGGAGCTCTTTCTTGAAAGTTCAGTACCGTTAAAATGCATTACTAGCTAAAATAAACATAAACCATGTGGCCACCTGATATCTAGGGAGGTAGTTTCACCTTGGTGTTATAGCACATCAATTCAGAACAAATGGTAGTCAAGCCTACTGTCGAATTTATAGCCTAGAAAACTTTAAAGTACTCCAAGTCCCTGTGGAGTTAAATGAAAGCTAAGGAGGAAGTCACACTCAGTGCAAAGGCCCCAAATTTACTGAGTATACCTTTTGTGTAAACAATCATCAGTGTTTTTGTATCAGATAACAGCAACTGGGAAGGATCTATTGGTAACTTTCTGTAGTCTGCAAGCAGAACAGGTGCCTTTTCCCTCTGAGCTAACACAAAGGATGACTTGCTGCTGCTACTGACTAAGTCATGCAGTGTGCCATGATGAATGTTGTGATGTGTATTCCCATACCTGCATCCTACATGTTCAGTTCTAATGCACCCAAAACCTGGTAGGAATATATTTTTCTACCTTGAATAGACAACTGCTCAGTTGTGCAATTGTTTAGGCATCAAGGCTCCACCCAACATCTACTGAGGATCAGCCCATTTAAAGCCAAGGAGAAGCAAAGCTTTGCAACACATTCCCCAAACACTCTCAGACAAGGCAGGCAAGGCAGCCACACATTCCCCACACACCCTCAGACACAAAATATGCACTCCCACAAGGGAAGGATTAGCTTACCTTTCAGGTCAGTTGTTCATAAAAGTATTTTTGTCCACTGTGCTGTCCTTCTCTTCTTCATTCTGGACTCATTACTGTGAATCAACAAAAGAGGCTGACGGGATTTGGCCTGAAGATGAATTAAGAGAATAAAATATGGATGTTTTAATTCTGTTCTGGGCACAGAAAGAAAACAGAGTCAGAACAGCCTGCTGTAGGTATGCACAGTTAATGCCTCAGTATCTTTGCTTTCTTAACCAGGAATAAGGAGTCGTGCTTGCACCCTCAATATTTGAAGTCAAAGAAGAAATGGTAAGTGCTGAAAAAGTTGAATTGTGTTCTAGAGAAATAGGAATTTCCTCCTAACAATGCAGGAGTAAAAGTGCTAGAAAATGTTAGAAGTTACTGCAAAGAAAAGAAATCTACAAAGATTAAACATGACCAGGAACTGTGGCAGACAAAAAATCAGAACTGCACTGTGAGATAGAAACCATTCTCTCTTCTTACTACGAACCATGATGTAATTTCTATTACATTGATGCAATTTCTATTTTTATTATTTTCTTAAACACTTTCAAAATTTGTATAATTTCAGAAAGGCTGGAGTTTTAGTTGTTTGGGTTTTTTGTTTTTCCATTAACATTTAATATATTCAGTGATGGGAACAGGAAGGAGGAAAGAACAAGAGCAACAGCAAATTTTAGAAGATTTTTGCATAATTTTAGAAGATGGAAGTGTTTTTTCTTGATGCTTGCAAAATAACCAAGGAAAAATGCATTTAAAATGTCATTAGAAAACAGAAACATTTTCCTTAATCATCTTTATGTCAGGAACTCTGAAAGCATTCAGATTAGAGCTCTCATTCATAACATTCCATATCAAGATTATAGCTAATGAAATCATCCAGACTCATCAAAGATGCTGAATTTTCTAATTGTGAACAAATGGAATAGTGACAAGTTGTTACAGCTATTTTTCTTCAATAGGTCTCAGAGCACCATACATTCATTAATTACAGAATAATGCAATCTCATCTGTTTGAGAACATGCTCTGACCACAACCAGAATAGCTTGCATAAACTCTAACTCCAAGTGAATAACTTAATGTTTTATTTCAAACACATTATGCTATCTTACAGACAGAGTCTTTATGTGGTGTTACTAATTGTAGCTTGAAGGAAAGAAGGCTTTGAACTGTTGATCAATTGAAATACATGATTTACACAGCAGCATTTACAGAACATGACTCAGAGTGCTTTCTGAAAAATACAGTACAAATGCTTAAGCTCTTGAATATCAAAAACCGCGAGAAAATTCTGGAAAAAACCTGCAAGTATAAATAAACATAAACAATAGGAGTTCATTACATTGCTTCCTAGGTTCCTCCACATTGCCGAGCTTTTTAGCTTTCCCAAAGCTCCCTACAGACATCTGAACCCGTCTGGAAGGTATAATAGAAAGCATGCTGCAAAATACAAAGCAGGATGTTAAGGTTCTTGGTTCATTGAAAAACAAAATAAGGCATCCAACAATTTATTTTTCACATTTTAATTAGAAGAGAGCTATCCAAGCAGAAGATAGTTTCATGTTTTAGCATGTGTACACAAGCCCTTGAATGGGGGAAAAACACAGATTGCCTGGTAGGCAATAGAATCATAGAATTGATTGGGTTAGAAAAGACCTCCAAGATCATCAAGTCCAACCCTTGCTCCAACTCCAGTCCCTTTACCAGATCATGGCACTCAGTGCCAC
>VWZD01010106.1:660996-674548 GCA_013396695.1 Sakesphorus luctuosus | reverse complement strand
GTGTCATCAGCAAATCCTGGTTGCTTCAGCTGGTTGTATATGGTGATACAGATGAATGTAGCATAATAAGGTTCTGAGGAAACACTTAAGAATTTACTTCTCTTTGCTTGTCTTTAGAAGTAAAATTCAAGCCTTGCCTATAAACCATGCGGATCTAAGTATATTTTCCACTGTAGTATCTCTAGCCTAGGATAGAATGTTAGAAAGTTTTTTATATGTGTGCAGCTATACTATGGTAGTGCTTAGGACTGCACTACTGATCAGTAAAAAAAAAAGTGTGGGGGGGAAGGGAAATGGCAAAAAGAAAGAAGCTAAACAAATCACATTTTTTGTATAATACATTAGAGTATGTGCTTCTGCTGTTAAGAATTTACTGAAACTCCGCTGAAATCTAGCAACCAGCTGCATGTATAAGCCCAGACCACTGGAATGCAGAGGAAGAAGTGCTTTATTAATCAGCTCCTGAAGACAGCCTTTTGCAAATCCTACCACAAAGAGGAGAGCAAAGGTTTATTGGATCACATCTTAAGGGTCTGGAACTGCCAAGTGGTTCATGGGAACACCCAGTATGAGATCTACAACACAGACTGAAGCAGAGGAATTGAAAGTAGAAGCACTAAGAAGAGTTAAAAGGAAAAATTACATCATTAACATAAGCATAGTTTTATAAGTGTTCTACAGCTAATTATGAATTGCAAGATTATATTTCTTCCACCTATGGCAGAATAAAAATTAACTGCTCCCTTGTACCTGCTGCTGTAATGCCATGTACCTCAGTTTTCTAAACAAAAAATGAAAGGAAGGAAGGAAGGAAAGCAAAACCACAACAATTCATTTATCTTATATATACACAGAAATGTAAGAAGTAGAAAAATGTAAAGGTCATTCCATGAGGCAGCAAATTCATGCTGAACCCTTCCCAAGTTATTACTGAACTACATTATGTGTATGTGTATTGTTACAGACACACTATATTTTATTGTTTCAGGCTTCATTGCTGAGATGCAATTCAAACATTTTTAAGAAAATTGCTTTAGACAAAGTTCAGTGCAGCAAGAAATGAGAGGGCAGGAATCCACACTTAGGTTCAGCATAGCTTATCTCTCTTGGTCCCATTAGACCTGCAGTATCATTTAGCAAGTGCCACCTTTGTCGTAGGAAGTTCTTGGCTTATATTAAAAGGAAGATGGAATGCAGGGTTTGACAGGATGGCTGAGGGACAACCCAATGCACTGATTTATGCCCAAGTCAATATTGCAGACAGAGAAGGAAGGAATACTGTAAAACACATGATTTGCACAAATTCTACACTTTTCTGTCAAGAAAGGAGTCAAATACTTCAGCTTGTGAGAAAACCAAGTGAGAAGCTAAGCAAACATTAGCACAATGCTCACTGGGAGAGCCCAGAAGACCTTAAGAGAGATGACAAACTGTGTATGCAAACTAAGTATATTGTACATATAGCACCTCAAATACCATTTTAGAGTAGAAATTACCTGTGGCAGTCACTGGTTTCTCTTGGCAAAAAAGGCCCACTTCAGTTTGGGACTAGCACATTTCAGAAAGTTCTGAGCATCTTACTCATAAGCATTACCAGACTGCTACAAGGCCTTACAGTGCAGCTTTTCCCATTTCTCTCACTGCATCAGACTACTGGGCAGTATGTAATTAATTTGCCTCTGGACATGCCTGAGTTTAATCAGTGGTGTCAAGCCTAGCTCCTTCAATTATCTGTCTTGAAGTCATGATACATGATCAGCATCATGGAATAGTTTCTTGTCTGGGCAACTGCTCAAATTACCTCCTTTGTCAAACTGGACAACCTATACATATTATTGTGGCTCATTTTTTTTCTGGCAAAGATGATCTGTAAACTCAGAGATGTCAAACTGGCTACCCATCTCATTTTTCTTTCAGCAATACCAAGTCTACTCAATACTGTGTACCAAGTTTCATCTTTCAGTAATTTTTTTTCTAGGATGGGGGAAAAAATGTGCCTACAGTGGCATTCAGACTGTTAGATGTAACGATATTTTAAACTAAGTTTTGGTAGCACCTATTCAGAAATGAGGCATTTAACACAGCAGTTCGTTTTCTTAACTCTGCATCATTTTTACTGACTGAAATTCTACCACCTGAAACAGCAATTATGAAATTTTTTCTGAGGGACAGGGATGGGGAAGGTGTGGAATATATTCATCACACAACACATGGTGAAAGGAAAAGTTAGTTCTCCTGATATGGATTCAGAGTTTTCAAGGCATAAAATAATTTTAGTGGAAAGTAAAACTGGTAAATGGTTGGTACGAGGCAAATCCTTCTCTCCAAAGTCTCTTTATAGCAATAGTACATCCATGAATCAAAGATGTTAAAAATGGTTAATGTTTATTTTCTTTGCAGTATAAGAAATCCTTGAATGCTTCCCATGGCACTGCACCATGACAAGATAAAAATCCCTATATAGATGGTCTGTAACATCCCTAATGAAAACATTTCTGCTTTCACTCAATGTTTGTAGGGAACTACAATTATCTACCTGCCAAAGTTCTTACCAGCTTAACAAAGTTTTTAGCACATGTTCTCTGTAGGTAACCATAGCTCTCATGCTCTGCAGCTCTACAAATGGTGGTATTTGAGTCTTTCTACTTGACTTTATCCACTCACAGGTATTTAGACTCAGGTTTCCATTCACTTTGAATGCTAGTGGCATACAGAATTAAAGCAAAGTGGTATCAGTCACTGAGCTGGAAGTGCAAATATTTGTGCATCATTGACAATTCCCTATAACCAGCCCAAACTATTCATGTTGACTGTAGTTACAGAAACTTAGTTTGCAACAAGTCTGTGTTACTTACAAGTTGACATAAAGCAAAAAACCACACACCCATCTTTTTTGCAGTTTGACATCTAGATTCTGCACTCTGCAAGCATCCACATCAATCCATGTGAAGTTAACCTGGAGCAGAAGATAAAAGTGTGGGCAAGGCCTGCAAGCAGCAGCACTTGGGACTAGAATGAGGATTGATTTTAGACCTGGACAGAGCTGATAGGAGGCTGTCTGAAATGACCACGTGAACACAGCTCCCAAAATGAGCAGGGCACAGTAGTCACCACTCTGAATGGTTAGTGAATTTGAAATAATGCAAAATGTGTTTTTCAAGATTATCATAAAGAGCAGTAAAAATCCCAAGATAAATTACAGTGAATGAAGATTACATGTCTGCACCCAAGCCTTAACATGGTGAATCTTAAACATTCTTAAAGCAGAAATTATCAACTGGGGAATGGGAAGCTGTGGAAGAGCTGGTTTTTTAGGTGTTAGTAGAACCAGCCCATTACTCTTGAGAATCTTTTAGGGTGAAGCTGTTGCTCCTCTCAGCAATCAATTTGCTCCCATGAGAATTTCCAGCTTCAGTATTCGTGCTGAAGAACAGTAAGACTTTTGCCATAACTCTTCCAAGCAGTAGAATGAGAGGTTCTAAGCATATCAAAAATTATAATCTAATCAAAAGAAAACACAAGGCATTTAGCCCAAACAATATGTTGAGACACTTATCCCTGAATGATTCTCTCCTTATGACTCAGCAGGAGAAATTGTTTATTTTAAGTGAGTATTTTTGAAGGAGTCGCAGGAGGGGAAAAAAGAATCCACAGAAGAAATAACAGCTTTCCATTTACTTTCATGGACATTCAGGATCAAGGTGACCATTGAGAAACCCCAATTACAAACGTACACAAAATCACCAATTGTTACGTTGTGTCACATGTGGACAACTGTTCCTTAAGATTGAAACAAATGGCAATGTTTAGAAAGGCAAAATATTCACAATTCTACCACAACTCAATGTGATCAACTAGTTCTGCTAATAAATCATATTGTTCAGATGCAGCTTGGCAATTGGATTATAGGGCAAAGTTTACACTAAGAGGTTTCATAAGCAGAAAAATAAGGCTGAGACATGTAAGAAACTGTGTGTTCAATCTGGTGGGGTAAAGAACCAAAAAATGACACATCCTGTTCCACACAAAAATCCCCTCCAACAACCTCCACTTTTTAAAAAAAAATGTTTAATCTTTTGTTTCTTTAATAGCTATATTTCAATTATTTATCTAATGAAGTGTTCAGTTGCTTCTTGATAAATCCCTAAGTTTCTTTGCCTACATTGACACACAATAGTCTACCAATCTTTATAAGCAGCCTTCCTACTACAATCAAGTATATTTGAGTCCACTTCCCTCATGTGTTATTTGAAAGAAAACAATCCCCACAACCCTTTTCCAAACTGAAGTTTCTTAAAACAGCAGTATGTGACATTTTCATATTGCCCTATCAGACCATCACAGAAGGTAATTCTTCTGGTCTTCCCCTTTTATGATTCAATTTAGTAACAGAAAATAGCACTTAGATGAAAGAAGGAACCTCCCAGTCTCTGCTAAGAAGAAAGAACAGTAGCTGCTGGCAGAAGTCCTGTTCTTCCTGGAAGAGGGAATTTCTCTTCTGTTTCTCTTTAACCTCACACACCTTTTTCAAGTCCCCTCAACTCTTTGGTCTCTTATCAGGTCTTTCAGGATTTTGTCTTAAGAAAGGAAAGAAAACAAAAACCAGACCAACTTCCCAAGCTTTACTTGACCTCTGCTTCCTGCACAAGCAATTCTGGCCTTTGCTCTTCCTATCTTAATAGATCATTCAAATAAAGATGCAGCCCAACCCTTTACCTGGAAAGCTGTAGTAGTGTTAAGCACAGTATCACTTAGAGAGCCAACTTTCTTGAAACATACAACCATTTTAAGAATTAAACAAACAAGTAGTAATTAAAGCAGTATCAAGGACCTTTTCATCAGCAACAATTAAAGCACAGTAACTGCTTTATGATGATTCACTTTGAAGGTCAGGTTCATATGAGGGAACTTTTCTCAAAGAGAGTTTAGGCTGGCCATCTAAAATTGATTTAAAATAGGAAAAGTAAATTGGAAACTGGAGAGGTTTCTTTTAGGTTGGATTTCTAAAGTACAGACAAGAAATAATTGTGTTAACTGATACTCTAATTACCTTATAAAATCCTATTATAAAAAAAAAATCTACTGCAGAGCTGGGCTGATTTGATCATAAAGTATCTACAGTTAAAGTAAACAAAAGTATCTCATTAATATTGTAGCGAGTTTCTAAAGCACAAAGAATTCAAATACAAATTGGCTTGATGTTGAAGAAAATGATGGGCTAATATAGAGATTTCAATCAACAGAGTATAAAAAGACGATGCAAAAGTTTCTCTGCTTTGAACCTGAGCAGTGTATCAAGAAAAAAAAGTTCCTAGTCTTCAGTAAACGACCTCATAGTGCATGCACATTGCATATCCAATTGTAATTCAAGAATGAAACTGGGACAGATTAACAAGATTACCTTTATTTTTATATACATATGTGTATATAATGCATAAATATGTAAATATATATTATAGCACTTCAACAACATATTCAGATATTTCACTGCTATAAATAGTCTTTATTGATGTTTTAACCTGATCGTCAGACAAATTTAAAGCTGGACACTAGCACTTCAGAGCTCAGTGCTATAATGCTGTGTATTTTGAGTTCTTTGTGAGGGATAGCATGGTGAGAAAAAGCTGGAGGAGGGCACTAACTTGTGCCTATGATCTCATCTTGATTAGGCTGGCTGGCTGCCCATCCACCCACCTGGTATCTATGACTAGCTTTTCTATCTTCTTGACACTACCTGTAAACATATCTTTTATAATAACAGAAACGGTGGTGAGGGTACTACCTTTTGGACAGCCTAAAAGCTAAATGAGAAGGGTGAAACTCTCGCAGATTTATTGATCAGAGTAAACAAACAGCAACAAACAACATTCAGATCCAAATCATTGGAAAATGTGGTTGTGGGGGTTGTGACATAAGCATCAATGCAATGTATTTTCCAGACTGAATGTTTTATGGAATAGTCTATGGTATAGGAGTTGCTCAAATAAAGCAGGTCACAGTAAGGGTCATTCATATCTTCCTACACTATTGCAGTTGAATTTGTTAGTCTCTCAATGGAATAGTGTGTATATCTCAGTTTAACTGGGGAAAAATAACTATTTGCACAGATAGATCAAATTTCAGAACCCAGATTAAACTTCAGTCTAAATACGTGGAAGTTAAATTATATTAATTAATTAATTAGCTTGCAAACAGAAAATATTTAAATACCAATTTTTTGCAAGAGATAGGCAAGAGCAATGTGAGAACCTGCTGGAAAGAAGTCATTCTGCTTAAAGATGATTAGTCTCAGTGTATGTGCAACTTGTTATTCCCCCTACTAGAGGTGCAAGATTTGGGGTTAGAATGACAGCACTGGGCTAATGAGGTTTCCTAGTTATAAAGCAGATTAACCACTCCGAGAGAAGTTTCCTGGTGATGTCACCATCTGCCTGGATCATATTTGCATTGAAAGAGATCAAGATGGTTATTCTCATCATGGCAACAGAGTAAATAATTTAAAACAAATAAAGTATTTGGTGCTGTTAAGCCTAAGCAGTCAAAGCAGTTCTCACAAACTTATCTGCAGTTTTGAAAGCTTGTTTCCAAATGCTGAAGCTTTGGGTTTTGGACCTGTGTGACATTTCAGCAAACCCCAAAAGGAATAAAAACCCCTTAACCCACAACAGTGATCAAAGCAACAAGGGTCACAAGCTGAATAAGTATTAACAGACATCAGCTCAAAGTCCAGAGACTCTTAAGCAACAAAATAAACAAATTAATTAATAAATATCTGTTCTGTGCTTGTTTCTGCTCAAATAACACCCAGAACTTGTAAAAGTGCAAATCTAAAGACATAAATTAATTACCAGATTATCCTTTTCCTTTCCAAAATTTCTATTGCTGATTTCCAA
Source organism: Sakesphorus luctuosus (assembly GCA_013396695.1). Taxonomy (NCBI): domain Eukaryota; kingdom Metazoa; phylum Chordata; class Aves; order Passeriformes; family Thamnophilidae; genus Sakesphorus; species Sakesphorus luctuosus. Next base: position 667,655 of record VWZD01010106.1, on the reverse strand, counting down.
AGTTCTTCCATAATTGCTTTCTTTATTTGCATCCAATTTTCAGATAAGATGCATTATTTGTTTATTAGTGGGTTAATGTTTCACACCCTTACATGAATAAAATCCCTTTACAAGCTCAAGGTCTGGTCTTGTGAGCATTTATTTATAGGATTTAAGCTAGAAATTTCAAGGCACAGCTACACACTCTTCTATGTGCCTGGAGAGGGGTAATGGAATTGGATGTCCAAGCCTGGCCTAAGTTTCATTTGCTGAAGGGACCAGTGCTCTGCACAGACAGCCACAGGGTTCATCTTTACAGGCTGATCCCAAGCATCCCCCATGCACAAGAGTACCCACACAGCACAGCGGAGCCCAGAGTGGTTTGTTACAGCCTAAGTGATCAGGATATAAATCCATATTTAAGGAGAAGGAACACAGGACTGCAAGCACAATGAATTCAGTCATCTTTGTACAGCAGTTGAGGATGACGACACACATTATCAATGCATGCACAGCACAATTTCATCTATTTTCCAACTGGCTTCTATGTCTTTGAACACAGCAACAGTGACAGAGAGGATTTCTCCACAGATTGCCTTTAGAAAATCTTCAGAACACCTTAACACTTGGAAAGATAACCAACACCATGGTCTGTGTTTTAAAACATTACAATTATGCCTTGATGATTATATCTTGCCTCCTCCATTTTTTCACCTTCCCCCAGTGCCAAGCTTATGTTTAGCCAATTTTCTATCTTCCTCATGCTCTGTTTCACAGCTTTCACACACACAACATTTATACTTACAGAGCGCTCTATTTCTACATTTTTCAGGTTAATCCATATACTTTCTCCTGATTGAACAATTAGAGGTTATTGTACATGTTTCTTGTTCTGTAATATGCAGGAGAGCCTTAAATGGAAATATGCTAATTTTGAAATGCCAATTTTAGAGTTGCAAATGCACTTAGACCAGCCACTTTATTACAACAAATTATATGAATTCTCAGAGACCAGGTATATTGGCCCATATCAGTCTAACCTGGGCCAGTTTTCAGTGCTGCCTGGGGGGTCATCTCCCTTTTATCCCACCCAACTGGCAAAGAGGTGGATGTCATTATAGAATCACAGGATAGCTGAGGTTGAACAGAACCTCTAGAAGTTTAGAGTCAACCACTCGTGCTCAAAGCAATATCTGGTAGAGCAGGTTTCCCAGGGCCTTGTCCACATGGGTTTTGAAAACCTCCCTGGATGGAGTCTCCAATAGCCTCACTAGGCAAGACATCACCTTTTAACCCTCCTGTCCCTCCTTTAAAAAAAAAAAATAATCAAGTTGACAAATTTTATAGGAAAACATCACCCAGTATTTTAGCAAAAGTTCCTAGTTTCCCTTAAACTAGGATCTTTGATAAGAGGAGGTTGTTCAGGGTTTACAGTAGGAGGATGTTCTAGTTCTGCCATAGTTCTACAATAGCTATATTAAGAGCTAGTGATGTGGATCAGTTCACGTACCTGAAGAAACACTTCTCTCTCCCACTTTGCATCCTTCTCTATGTTCTTGTTACCTGTCCTTCAAAGAAAATCATGCCAATTTAAGCTGCCAGTGTGCAATGAAAGAAAAAAGAATTCCCTTTTGACAAGCCCTAAAGAGATATCTGAAAATTAACAAAGGCACGTCCCTGGAACAACAACAACAAAAAACAAACAACAACACAAAACTACATCTATGTCCACCAGAGACTCTGTTTCCACATTTTTCTAAAGTCAGGAATTTGCAAAATATCCAAATATCTGTTACATGGCAGTGGTGGAGCTCACAGCACAGGGTTGCGTAAGATGAAGGTGGTAGGAACAAAGCTCTTCTTTTCTGTGCAATTAGGAAGTGAGGAGGGAGAGATCTGATGTGCTGTCTTTCCCTCTCTCTAATACAAGAAACTTTCTCCCTTTCATCAGGGAAATAAGAGTTTCACACTGAAAACATTTTGATTTCAAATCACTGTTAACAGGGAAACACTCATCTTTATAATTTAGAAGCAAGCAAGCAAGCAACTAACTCATCCTTTTTCACCAAGGGTAAATATTACAAGTGTCTGCTAAAGGAAGTCCAGGGCATCCTCCACATTGCAATTCTCATTTGCTCTTTCTTGGACTGCATGATCCCTTACAGCTAAATTCTGGTGGATATCTCTTCCCAAGTAAGGGCACACAGCTATTGGTAAAAAAGAAAGAGAGAACTCAAACAATTTATCTGTGGCTTTTCCACATCTCTGGAGTTTCTTAAATACAGTGGACTCTGTAGATGGGCCAAGGCTTCTTTTTTATTTTTTTCCCCAATTTTCGTTTGTGTTTTTGTGCTTTGGTTTTTTATTTTTCTTTTTTTTTCTTTTTTTCTCCCCCCCCCTCCGAACAATCACTTTTCTCTGCCTTGTTATCCAGAAAGGGTCCCCAGCATCCTTAGAAGGCTTGGAGAGAGAGTCTCTTTAAAATTCTGATTGCACCTAAAAATGTCATCCTAAACTAAAATATAAAACCATTGCAATTGTGTACATATGTTCAACTAGTTAGTTTTTCACCTACATTTGCAACAGCTTCTCTGACGACTGCCTCCAGGTTTCATTTTCCCCCTCAACACAGCTTCTGGCTGTGTTATCTCTGTACTTTTAAGTATTTATGGTTGCCCTTTTTTTCAGCCCTTCTGCTCATGAGCTGTGGAGATCCAATCCACCAGTAACACCAGTGAGAATTTGTGGTGGATTAGTCTTTCTTTCTACACCAGGTAACTGTGAGTTCAATTCAGGATTCAACATTATGTCATGTAGCAAACAAGAAGTATTTTTATGTCCATTTATATACAACAAATTGTAAATATGGCTTAATGTTTTTCATGGTACGGTAACCAAGTCACCATTTTTCTTTTTCATGATAACAAATCCTGAGAAGGTGAAAGGTTAAACTAATTAATCCGCTAGTTCTACCCACAGATTTATCACTTGATTTAGCCTAATGAATGTCAAAAGAAAAAACAGAAATGTCAAGACATTTTCAAAAATTCTTGACTGGTGTGAGTAAAAGAACTAGTAATGTCATTTTAAGGTTGTCTCCTCGAAAAAACAGGGATCAAAACATGCACTTTAGTTTAATTTCTCCACAAAGAAATTGATTGCAAATTCTATGACTTGTATCACAATGTACTTACAACAAGTAGTTTTGTGTCAAAGTGGAAAACTGAAATAGAATAAGAGAAATGTTTATATTAAATCAAAGCCAGAAACCTGAATATTTTCAGAGAAAGTCAACTGAAGAAGAAAAAATCAGTATAGAGAATGCAAACTTCAAGATATCCACCTAAGAAAAACTTATATTTATTACTAATTTCCAGTGAGTCCAGTGTTGATACTGGCTCTGGTGAGGTTGTCCAGTTTATGCATTAGAGAAGAAAGGCAGCCCTGGTATTCTTTGGTAACCCTCCAGCGACAGGGCTGTTCTTGTGGTTCCTGCTCTCTTGTAGTGATTTCACTAAACCAACCTAGTGCAGAACAAGTTTTGATTCCAACATTTGATTTGAATTTCATGTAGGCTTAATTTTCCTTTGGTTTATGACCAAGAAAGCCATCTTCAGCTATTTGACTCCCCTTACCCTCAATGAAGAAGCTTCAGACTTACTGCTGGTGGCCAACAGAGTTCTGCTGTGAATCATAACACTAACACTGAAATTTCTTCCCAATTAACATCCTACATTCTCATCAGCTATTCAAATTAAAGAGCTAGTAATTTTTTCGATTATTTCCCCCCACTGTGCTTATTATTTCCATTGAAGGCTGAGAAGAAACATCATGTTGTTTAAGCAAAGGGGCCTGCCTGGTTTTCCTGTTGGCTGAAACAAGGTGCATACAAATCATGATGTGAAAAGAAGGGTTTCAGCCACTGCATGGAAGAAACAGACAAGGAAAGCATTAATTTGGCTATATGAAGCTTTTAGGTGAAGGGCAATGGAGCAAAAAATAGGTTTCTTATTTAAATTGCAATAGCTATTTGCTCCCTACTTTCCTTTTCTTTCCCCTTCCTATTGTTCGTAGTTTTGTGCAGGCATCAATTCAAAATGTCTGATGAGAGGTATGAACTTTTCAATGCTAAGTGAGATTTCAGTAGAAGGCTGATGTGGAAACTTAATTCACTAAACCTGTACTTCAACTAATAGGGAAGAGAGAGAGGAAGGAAAGAAGCAGAGCATTCCTGGAACAATAGGAGATTACCATTATGAATGAGAAACTCAAAAGGCAACAAGTTTCTAAGACACACCGTTACTACCAAATGGATGTGTTTTGCTGATCCCCAATTTAATTTACTGTGAGCAAAAGGCAGCTGTGCCATTAAGGGTAGAGAAAAAAACCAATGAGATGCAAATATGCAAGAGACTAATTGCCAGGCAGGCAAAAGAGCTTCTATTTTGGGACTGTTGAACAGGGGATTAATTTCTCATAATGGAAGTGAAATCTGCCAGATTAGGCTCCTGCATAACCCATTGCCTCCAGACTCTCACTAAACCATCAGCCTGCATGTCTGCACTGAGCATTCCGTGACAATGGCTTTTATCCACCCATGGCACAGTCCCCAGCTCAGTCTCCTGTGATTTGTAAAAAGGGCACATTTCTAAATGGCTGTCACTGGGTAGTCCCTCAATAGGCTGTTTGAACTAGAGTCTTTTATGTATGTCAGAAATTATTCTGCATGTTAATGATAGAGGTTTGAGGCACAGAGTATTCACCATGGCATTGCAAACACAGCCCAGAAAAAAACCAATAGAAGTCACAGTGCCACATGTTCACTCAGGAGTGTGAACTGCTGGATATTCTATACAAGACTTTGTAAAACCATGATGGCCAAGACTCACCCAGAAATACCATCCTCTAGTCTTAACTAGACTCCCCTCCCTTCAGTCTGTTCGTTTGCAGAGTGTTATTCAACATGTAGAGGCACCTCTGACCCAAGGATTGCAGCAATCCAGAATACAAATTCTCACTTCTGCCAGGAAAAGTGCCTTTCAGGTCTACTGCACAGCAGTGCCTGCATATGCAAAAACGTGCCTCAAGAGAGCACAAGGAGATTCATGCAACAGGGTAGTGTCATGCCCTGTTTAGAGCAATACTGGACCTGCTGCAGAAATGACAACCGAAGTATTTAATTCAGAAGCATCTTTAAACTTATATTTATCTCACAAGAGCTGATGAACACCCCAATTCTGTGCTATGTCAAATTACTATCTCTGTGTGGAGTATTATAGCACAAAAATTTTAATCTGACACTTATTCATAGTTTCTCAGACTATCAACCTTAAAGATCAAAACACAAAGTTAGTGGTAAGAGGCACTAGTTAAAACATACTCATAATTTATGAAACCATCCAGGTCATCTTGGAATGGGTTACTTGCTCGAATATTTTAAAACACCTCTATTTACAGTACAATTTTAGACAAAATATGTGGTGTGGAGCATTTCGAAGTCATATTCTGATTCAAACTATTAAAATTAGCATCAGATGCTTAAAAAATGATAAATTTTTCACCCTTTGAGTACATGCATTCCCTTGAGAAGCAGGATAGTATAGATGTGATATCTGTAATCTGTCATCATTTTCCATAATTTTTTTCATCTGCACCTGTTTTTCTCTGATATTTAATCTTGTTTTTCATTACCTCCTCTTCTTCCCCATAAATGATATCTGCAGATAAGTTACTCTCCTTATGTTCTCAATGTCTGAGAATTTTTTCCTTTCACTACTTAAATTGAAAACTTGATTTGGAAAACTACACCTGAAATTTGGAGAGCAGATATTAAACTAAGTTTAGCCTAGATGTTTTCTTTGTCTATTGTTTTTATTTTTGTTTCAGGTTTTGGCCCAATTCTTTTCCAAAAGACACGGGGCTGATGGGACAAGGTAGTACATGGCACTAGTACAGAATAACAGGTCGGAGTATTTCAGGGTTTAAAACTATCTGAGGAATAAAAGCTAGCAAAGCATGTGACCTGCACAGAGACATTTAACTTCATTATGGATGATGGGGAAGACACTTCTACAGAATAGCATGGAGCAAGAGAGAAGACAAATTTTCTGCTGTAAGAACTCAGATTGAAAACACATGGAAACAGCAATTCATATTGCTCACATGTGACTTGTCTGTTGTTGGAGGAGACCAGCAGGACAAGGAATTTATCAAGTGGCAACGATATTATAAACGTTGGGTGGATGAAGATGCGGAGATCCAAGATCCCAAGGAGCCTATGCAGCAGTTGAATCGGGACTATGGGGGTTTTAGAAGTTATATGGATATCTCCCCAGTTTAAATGTTCTATCCCTAATATGGCTGCCCTAATCATATTCCCTTAGTCATCCCTTGTCCAAGTTCCTTCGCCCCATAAACCCTTAGGGCATTTTCCCGCCAACTTCTCCCTAATTGGCTCCGGTTTACTGCATTGAAACACTTTCCCTATTTGGTAATGTTATTCCTTTGGTTCCCCCTCCGCTCCTCCTTCCTCCCACCTCTTAATTTACATTCCACCCAATGAGATGTTCTGCTCCTCCCATTTCCCCGCTGTTACGGGTTTAGCCAGGTAGGCCTAAATTTAGGCTTTAAAACTCAGATTTGGGCCTGAAATCGTCAGCTGCCTTGAGCTGGGCTGGGCT